>BHFT01002808.1:0-33272 GCA_004320025.1 Laticauda laticaudata
CCAGATTCTTCACCAGGTTTCCTTGCCAGGGAGCGGAGGGGACCAATGCTCTTCGGTGCAGATGGCCCAAGGGTCTCATCTACACCATTCCCCCGCTTCCCATCATTCTGGCAGTAATTCAGAAGATGTTGGAGGAACATGCGGAGCTCCTCCTCCTGGCACTCTACTGGCCAAGGAGGCCCTGGTCAACCTATCAGTGGCTTCTCCTTGGAGGAACTCTGCCCATCTAATCTCCCTTCACCAGGGGGCCCTGCTCCACCCAGAGCCCCAGTGGTTCAAGCTGACCATGTGACACTTGAGCAGCAGCAGCTAGAGGAGGCTGTTCTTCCAGAAGGAGTCATCCTCACTATCCTGAGGAAGCCATGTTTGTTTCCTTTTTCCCTTCTCACTTGAGACACAAGGCCTCTTCTACTATTAGCAGGTGGGTCAGGTCTTGCATTGAGCAGGCCTACAAAGCTATGGCCCTTCTGGTTCCCCGAGGCCTGACAGCGCACTCTACCAAAAACGTGGCCACTTCTGCTGCCTGGGTGACCCAAGCATCCTTGGAGGAGATTTCTCGTGTGGCCATGTGGATATCCCCGTCTCCTTTCATCAGATACTACCGCCTGGATGCTTTTGCCTCTGAGACTGCAGCCTTTGGCAGACAGGTGCTTCAACAAGTGGTTCCACAGTCGATGTGATGAGCCAGATGAGGACCTGCCCATGGACATGCAAGCTTTGGTATGTCCCATCCTGGGCTCTCGATGCAGCATGGAGGAGAATGGGTGTTGGTAGAAGTTACTGTGAATGCCTTTTCTATCTATGCTGAGAGAGAGCCCAGCCCCTCCCTTCATTCGTCCAGAGAGGTTAAGACATATNCGGGGGCTGGCTTTTATATCTTAGTACAGACTCAGCTATGATGTCATAGGAAGGAATCAACCCATCCTGGGCTCTCTCTCAGCACAGAAAGAAAGGACATTCATGGTAACTTCTACCAACGCCCAATCTTTTGTGAGCCACCAAAGAATAAAATCTTGATCTCCACTTCAGTTTTTCTCGATTGGGTTGGTTCTTTACCTGCTGCGTGTGTTGCTGCATTTTACATATTTGATATTTCTAAATGTTGTTAAGTCACACAGAGTTATTATGACAGGGGTGGCTATATAAATAAAATATAAACAAATGAATAATAAAACTGATATCAGATATCACAGTGGCTGGACACCATCATAGCTGGCACTAGCTGGAGCATAGAAAAACTCAAAGAAATAGTACAAGATAGGAAGATATGGAAAGACTTGGCCCATAGAATTGCCAAGAATCAGACTTAGCTAAATGGATAACATCATCATCTTTATCAGAAAAAGCCGCCTCCTCAAATATAAAAATGAGAAAAAAAACAAAAAAAGCAAATTCAAGAGAAACACAATATCTGTTTGTACGATAGTATCTAGCAAATTATTAATAAAAGATGTAATTAAACCAGGAAATACTAAAGTTCAGGCAATTATAGGCAAGCCAAAACCAGGATGCCAGAAAAAAATCCCTAAGATCATGGAAATAGTAAATCATGTTTTGAAATTCATTCCTCTTGTGCTCAAATAGCAAATCTGGGGACATTATCATGCAAAAATGTGTCTGCCATTGGGCTTTAGTATACAACAAAGGATATCCAGATGCCACTTTATACGTTACATGCAGCAGATGTATAATCAAGAAGCTAACTGAACAAGGTTGACTATTACACGAATAAGCCATTTTATTTAGGAAGAAGGATTCAACCGAAAGTGATGGTAAATAATCACATGTTCCTTGCAATATGTTAAATTTCTTTTGTCATAGTCCAAGCTGATGTTAATAAACATAGTCAGTTCATCTCTCTTTTCATTGCCTCCTCATATATGAGGAACACAGGAAATGGAGAACATTTTAACAAAGATTTAGAACAAAAATAGGGAACAAAATTCTGATGGGCATTAATATTCCTGCCAAAATCTCTTCTGATATCATTAAGCACCCTGCCACAGCTGACTTATAACTGTTCTTTTTCTTTTAATTAAACAAATAAATCAGATTTTTGCATATTGCAAACTAATGAATGAGTTTCCATTATCACTATTACTCCCATCAATGCCTACAGAGTTCGCACAAATCTTACAGGAATTTTGAAGAAAAAAACCTGATAATTGGCTACATTCTGTGGAAATTTCCTCTAATATTTCTTCTATTATCTTTACATACACATCTTGTACTTCATCTTTCTGCAGTCATTCTGTTTTTACACTAATTATTTGAATTTTTTTCTTTCATATTCATTTTACCTCAAAATCCAGTAAAAATACAATCAGTCTGTATTCACAACTTGACTTTGTATCTTTCAGTATTTTTCCTCAGTTTTATAGCATAACCAAAAAATTCAAGTATGTTTAGGATAATTTCCCATGCAAGACTTGAATACATTATTTCATAATCTCTTATATACATTTTAACCCTTTCACTATAATTAAATCTACACCTTCACTTCCATACTTATATTAATCAACCCTGTTTCCTCAAGATTAAACCAACATCAATTGAATTTGTTATATCATTTATAGCACAATGTAGCTACTTTCCTTTCATACATTGTATATATTAATTCATGTTGTTTACTATGTACATCTCTTGCATTCCACGCCACAGTCTTACATATGTCATGGCTGTGCGAGCCAGTTGGTATATCCTCATTGCCCATCATGGTCAGTTGAATGCAATTTTTAGTTAGATACAGAAGATGTAGATTAGATATGCCTCAATTATGCTGATGCCACAAATAAATTAGTATATAGAAAGGCCATAGCAATCAGTTTCATTACATTTTGGCCAATAAACTATAAGGACAACCAAAGTTCTTCCTTAGATATCTATGCAAATTATATTAAAAAGAGCTTTAAGGCCAAGAAATTAAATGCAGGATTCTGATATATGCTCAGATTCAAATCATTTTGCATTGTGGATAAAAATAATAATAAGATGCAGTTCTGGATATTAACCAATGTTTGTAAGTGTTAAGGTATTAGCATAGCCTAAACTATTATCAAGATCGATCTATCTATCTATCTATCTATCTATCTATCTATCTATCTATCTATCTATCTATCTACCTACCTACCTACCAACCTACCTGTTACAAAAATATTGAGAAAACTAAAATGATATTATATTAAACTATAAAACTGGTTTTGCACTTTTATTTATACATAAGATTTTTATGGCTAAAAATAGGGTATTTTAGACAGTAACATTATGTGCTGCCTTGAAGAATTTTCACCACAGCAGGACAGAATAAATAATTGTTAAAAGCAGAAATATGAAAGTAATAAATTTGAAAGTAACATAACATGGTTTGAATTTTGCTTTTTGTAGATAATTGCATTTGATGAGTTAAAGACAGACTTCAAGAGTCCTATAGACCAGTGCAACCCAACACATGCAGTAAGTACTGCTCTTCGGTTTAATAATAACTAATATTTAATGAAAATTATATTTTGAAAATATAGTGTTAAATGTCATCTTATGATTTTTCAACAAGCATTGAAAAATACCATTCCTAGTACTTTCATGGACAGACCCTTATAGTTTTTTTGGCAACCGTATACAAGTTGATTGCCATTGTCTTTGACCTCCCTGTCCAAACCCTCTATAAATGATTTTTATTTTAATATGTAAATGTAGTGAGCCTGGTCTTGACATAATTAGTTCTGATTCAGAAAGAAAGTTCCTGTAATAAAACCTGATAAACTAAAGGTTGATTCATGAGATCTATAATTGGCTAAGGTATTTGATGTTGGTTGCATGCTGCAGCTGAATGCTCTGTAATTCTTTTCAGAGAGACATACTTTCTATAGAAGTGATAGAAATAAATATAATGAATAGGTGCTTCTCAAGGAGGATTTGTGGCCCCACTGTCTTTATTAGACTTTGAGAAAAAGCTAAATAAATAAAAAAATTTTGAGAAGGGATTCCTTCGGAAGTCAAATAAAACCATGGTTTCCTGCAGGATGAACTAGATATAATTATTTAATACTAATTTCTTATTTACTGAATGTTGAATTATGACAAATGGCTAACAAGATAAAAACAAGGCAAAATAATATTGTGAGAGAGTAACATAATATAATAGTATTCTACTAATATAATATTAGATGGGCATGCCTAAAGAAATGTACATTAGCTGACCTTCTAAATGCAAAGAGATGTAATAGTATCTGCCTGCAATTTCATACAGAAGATAACTTTGAAGTAATGGGGAACCTTGGTATTTTTCAGAGGATACTAATAGCAGTCCAAGGCAGATAGTCTGTAGCTATGGATTGAGATAAGCAATTAAGAGTCTGGCATACAATTTAAGAAGTTTGGGAGCAGCTCCAGGGATCAGGACGAGTTTTTGATTGCAGCAGGATTCAAATGCAATAAATAGAAAAGAATGCAGATGACACTGCTCAAGTTCAGGATAATACAAGCCTATTATAAAGTTCTTAAATCTTTTCTAAAACTTTCAGGAGGAGACTTGAATCATCCATATTCTGTTTTTAAGCAATCATTGTTTCCTAGAATTCATGGAACTGTATTTTGTTTAAATTGTAATGCACAAAACAGGATCAGGTGGCATAGTTTGCCTTTGGATTGTTTGACATAATCTCCAGATCTAAAATCTCCAAATGAAATTAGTGTCTTTTAATGTAGGATGTTAGAACTGTAAGAACTGCCATCTATTTTAAAATGAAAGTGGATTTTCAATGGTAATCTAGGAGCCCTGGTGGCATAGTGGTTAGAATGCTAACTCTGCTCACACTCTGGAGTTTGATGCTGACAGGCTCAAGGTTGACTCAGCCATTCTTTCCTAATTTACTAATCCACTTCCTCCAAGGCCCTTTGAAGCTCTTGCACAATCACCTTCTTTATCACTTTCCTCAATAAAGAGAAGAGAGATACTGGACAAAAAATGTCTAGGATGGTGGGATTCAATGATGGTTTCTTGAGGAGGGGTAAACCAAGACCTTCTTAAGAGATAAAGGAATAACTCCCTCACTCAAAGAAGACTCAACCTTCACCAGAACCCATTCACAGGACACCTCCCAGGCCACTTTGACAAACAAGGCAAGGTATGGCAAAGCCTACAGTACTGAGGAACCTGTCAACCTCCTCAGATCTAACAGGTTACAAGATAACCACCAGGCAAGGCTTCTCCCCAGGCTTCGTCTCATCATATTTTTTTATTCTGACATGTGAGCACATATTGTCTGGCATGCACTAGATGAAGAGAGAAGTGAGAATGTGTGAGGCTAAGCCTTCCCACAGTTTTTGCATGCAGTTGGGAATCTGTCTTCCTCATTGTACTTAAATAATTTAATGGCAAACTAGTAAGGTTTGTAAATTGTCTTGCACTGATCATTATCTTCCCTCTTTTTCCTGATTTTGTTTTCACTGACAGCGGGTCTCAAATATTTCAAATACAGATCTTTATTAGAGCTGTGTGAAGCACCACAATTTCATTGAGTAAAGCATCTGTCTTCTTTGGAAAGCTTGTGCAGCTGGTTATCTTTATATTTGTGTACCTATGCTGACTACACTTTCTCTAGAATTACCAGTGAAACGAAGCAGCTGCATATGCATTCACATATGTTGACAGCCAGGGAAAAGGAGCTGAACAAGCCTTTCAAATGACATGCCTGCTCTAACATTTTGAGGATGGAGGGGGGGGGTGTTGCAATTTCTGGTGTGCTTAGCAAAGCACTCCCTTTCAAATGCTTTGTGCAGTCCCAGTGTTTAGTCATCCAGCCGCTGGTTTTGTTTTTAAATTCAAGTTGCCACAGATCATACTTGGATCTAAAACAGGGAAGCAAGTGATTTGATTTGTAACTTTCCTCAGAGGGCATAGGGCTATACCTCTCAATAGAATGTAATGTGATAACCCCATCATAGATATGGGCCTGCAGTTTGCTATGTAACATTTGCTCAAATTATATAATGAGAAAACAGTTCAGTGAAACCTCAGCCCCAAGGTGATCCAGTTTAAGATGTAACTGATAGTATATCTTGCATGCTTAAGTTTGATAATTATAGTTAATTATAATACTCACTCTGCTGTTTCTAGAAAAGAACCCACAATTCCAGTTTCTGCTGCTCTCTCATTTCGCCAACTGTACTGTACCTCCTAAGGAAGCATTTTCCCCTTTAGAGAACATTTTTACCTTTAAACTCTGCAATAAAAGCTTAGCTACTTCAAGGCAGCGTGAAAATACCTGCTGATGATGCAAAAATAATACTTGTTACATATATACTATATTTTGAAAAAATAAGGTGGGACTTTCACAGTATAAGGAGAAAATATAAGATAAACCAAAAGTGTGCCTGCACAAAACACATACTTTGCTTTTGTCTTATTATGTTCTTTAGTACTATTATATGTTTCTATCTTCCATAGTTTGTCTACTCTGTGGCAGCAACTCATCTTTCATATCATCAAACTAAAGGCTTCTTATTTTATTCCTTGCATGAATTTCCAAAAATCATTTGCTATCTTTAAAGTTGAAATTGAAAATTTGTAATTATCCAATGACTGCTGAACTACAGTTTCTAATATACTGGAAGTTGCACTTCAGATTTGGGACTAACTTCAGTTGCCTTGGCAAAAGTGGTATAATTGGCAAATTTGATATAATAGAACTTAAATATGTTTAGATGATCTCAGTAGATAACCAAGGCAGTACCATGCAAGTTATACCAGAGGCTAGTATGTTATAGACTTTTTTCTGAGATCAGGTAAAATATATGTTGATCCACACTATTTGTTCAATTTTAGGTTTCTTAAATTGTACCATTTTACTACATCTTACCCCCCCTTTCCTTTGACAGAGAGAGCGGTTGAGAAACATTGAACGGATCTGCTTCCTTCTGAGAAAGGTAAAAATTAATCAAAGTTGGTTTTGCTGAAGGGAAGCAAACCATCAGTTCTTATGAGCAACAATAAATTTTCTTTTTTAATAGTAATTTTATTAAAATTACAACAACTGTGATAAAAATGAACACAAACAAAAAATATAAAAATAGGGTTACAGAAAGAAAAAGAAAAGAAAACAGAAAAGACAGAAAAAAATAAAACTATCGTGAAGAAAATAAAATAAATATATAAATGACTTCCCTTCATCAAAATATATAGTAGAAACAATTTTTAACTTAGTGCCTTCTCTTAAAATACAACAGATGATCTCTTCTTCCCATATCCCATATCTCATCTATAAACTAATCCTTAAAACTTCATCATCTCAGTCCTGTTTGTCAGCAAAAGTCCATTAAAATTAGCACAGATAACAACAGATCTATTTTAACCTTGATCAAATAATCCACTTTTATATTCCTTCCTTTTATTTTTAATAATCTTGATCTTTGGTTTTTTAAAATGATGTTCTAAAATTTTATGATGTTCCATTTTTTCTTTGTCCCATCTCACAAAGTTCTTCAAAGCTTTATCAACCCTTTTTTGTAGATGCTGTATGGGAAGATTATCCAGGTCATTCTCCTGGCTTGTTATTTATGTATCCCTTTTAGTTATTAAGGAAACAGCTGGGTTGTTTTTATTTTTCTATTGCACTTTTAAAACTAACTTCTGAGTCCATTGTTCAAAAATACCCTTCAGTAAGTTGAATGTTAAAATATTTTGCTTCATTCTGCATTAGAAAGTTAAATGTAAGTGTTATTTTCTCTTAATTGTCATCTTTAGTTCCTTCAGTGTCCAACCTTCAAGAACCCAGACTTTTTTTTTGAAAAAAAATTCAAAATAAAAAATATTTTTCCACAGGATTCTTATACTTAATTTCAAAATCTTATTTCAAATCTATCTGGAACCCTTAGTCTGTTTGTAACTTTTAAAATCAAAGTTTTGTTTACCTTTGCTGTTTATTCCAGAATAATTTGTTTAAGTCTTTAAACCTAAACTGAAAAGTAATTAACAAGCAATTTCTGAAAATGATTAGAAAAGGAAATATGCAAACCGAGTGTCCTTCAAAGTTCCAACTATGGGTTGAACAGGATAGCTATTCCCATAACTTTGAGAGCACTGAACCCACTGGAGACTGTTGTCTTCTGATCTCCTTGTAAGAAATGACTTTGAGAAGAACTTGTGGATGATCTTGATGGTCCATTGTGGAAGGTCTGTTTATTGTCAGAAGAACTAGTTTCCTTGCTGGTTCTTCATTCTGCTACATGCTTCAGCTACGCTTTTAATAGTAACAATGCATTCTCGATGGTTACTCGTTTTCTTAAGCAGGTTATAAATGCTAAAGAAAAACATTGACGTTTTGATGAACTTTGCAGAAAAGGAATGAAACTAACTACAAGAGACTTCCATTCAGTCTACAACATTCAAAAAAGAAACAAATGTTTGAGAATATCATCCTGTTCAATCAAATTCCTCATTTTTAAGACAGTTTATATCTTTTAAAAGCATAACTAGTATCTGGCATCTATCTTTATCTTTCTGTACTTAGACCTATGATTGTGTAATGATCCTTGATAAATGACACACCTTTTTCATGTAGAAAAATTGGGATATAATAAAAAGTATAATAAATATATCATAGAATGTTATGCATGGTCTGAAGAAAATAGATTTTTTTTTTATTTTCTCCTGTGCCTTTTCGTCATATAATGAAGCTGAACTTGAAAGCTGAGTGCTTTTATTTTTTTACGAAATAAAGGGTTGCAAGGAGGCATGCTTCTTTTTTCCTTCTTTGTTTAACTGGCTGAGTGGTAAATGGCCTTCTTTTCTTCTTTAGTGTACTTTAATGTCCATTTTTCTGTATGATTGGTTCATACAGCAATTTTGTATAACTGCAATGAAAAACAGTATAAGAATGCTTTTTCCCTTCACACTTGTTGAAAATCATTTGCATTCATTTTTATACAGTGCTTGAACAGATTGGACACTCTTGGCCTACATGCCAAATTTCTAAATGAATTGAGAAAAAATATGTGGAGATTGGAGGAAATACTATATACATTCCACATATAAAAATACAAAAAATAAATTGGATTAAAAAAAATTACTGGATTTTTTTCGTATTTTCATGTGTCTTGTCATCAACATGCTAGAAAGAAAACCCAGTGTCTATGCAAACATGACTGAAAATAAGTGGTATGCCTTCTACTCTCATTCCACCTCTTTTTGAGCATTTTATATATCAGAAACATTTTTTACCTTTAGAAACTGCAAGAAAATATTATACTGTATGCTTGCAAATATTTCCTTGTCCCACAAAACATATCTTTTCTTCAGAGTATATTTGTTCTAGAGGATTCTTTAAAAGAAATGGTAAAAAATTGGGTATATAAACACAGCCATAAGGATTTTTATACTTTTATTATGTATGTGGGGTCTATTCTCTTTTCATCATGCATCCTCCTTTTCCTTGTGACAAAAGAGGGAAGAAAAAAATGACAAATGACAAAATTCATATATGAGTTTAAAAAATAAAAAAAAACTCTATGGCAGAAAAAAATGCAAAAGACTTTTTACCCCAACTGAGATGTTTGCCTTGGGCACAGACCGCCCTCCTTATACCCCATTATGGGTTGAATGTCTTGCTACTTGTGGAAGGATTTATTGGATTTAGATAAATCTGCTTTTGAGATATTCTGTTTTCCAACTGGATGGATCGAAGAGGCTAAGATATCTTGGTTGGGTGGATTTTTTACTTTCATTATAAATTTGGCACACTTGGTGTTAAATCAATAGAGATTCCATCCCTGTTCATGTCTTTGATTTTTAGAATATACCTCTCAGCTTTATTCTTCATAACAAGACAGCTGTATATAAACATGCTCAACATAATCAATAGATTAAGGTCTTGTTGGAGTTACACAATAGCTTGATAATTTTTACAATTCTGTAAAAGTGTAGTCTTCTACACTTCTTTATTACTGAAGAATTGTATTTTAATTGTGCATGTACTCCAGGATTCAATCCCTAGCATTTCTACATTGAGCTTCAAGCTGCTTCTTGTCCTTGTTGGTGGTACCACCCAGTGGTGGTATTCTACCGGTTCAGCCCAGTTCTGGCAAGCTGGTAGCAGTGATGAGCAGTGGAGACTGAACTGGTTCTGTCCGCCACTCTGCTGTTGGGCCCACTCGCCCTCCCGGGCTCCCATATTCACCTTTATCTGCTGAATTTGAAGCACAGCTGCTTTGCGCGTCACAAAAGAGTGCTGTGCAGAAGCTGCTGAAGCGAACGGGATCGTGCAGGCTTACAGGTGAGTTAGAATGCTTCTGCGCCTGCGCAAGGTGTGCGTTTGAGGTGCACATGCACGCAAAGTGTATGTATGCACGCAAAGCGTGCCTACCACACCCACCGAACCGGTGGCAAAAATATTTGAATCCCACCACTGGTACCACCATAGTACTTGAGATGAAGTCAAAAGCTCTTCTAAAAATAATATAGCTATTATTTGCTCAGCCACCTTTTGGTTTTTAGCCGTGACCCAATTTTTATAAAGATAGCAACAGTCAGTGATCATTTTATTAATATATGTGCAAAGCATAGAGATGTTTTGCTGACATCAGCCTTTAATTTCTTTCGAGTCAAATTTCCTTACAGCAGAAATGGCAGATCTTGGCTAAAACAGACTTACACAGTAGAAACAACAGAATGAAAGGAAAGAAGGGCAGCATATATTTCATAAACTCATTGGTTAATGCAACTTGTCTTTGCTGATAAGCTGCTTTTTAGTGGAGATTTTTTGCTTTGGGAAGAAAAGGAAACGGGATAATTCAAGAAGCAATTGAATGGGATTGTTTTGCCTACTTAGCAATTGTGAAGCATTCATGGTTTGGCAGCAGAGCTTTGGGGAGCAATTAGAACACAATACTAATAAAACAAAAATTAGGACGCATGCAGCTTTTAACAACTCCTGAAGATATCTGACCTCATTATAATATAGCTCCCCAGGCCACCTCTAGTAGTCAGATGTTTGTGTGCCTTTCTTCTTTTTAAAATATCTGTTTATCTATCCATCTTCCATAATCGCAAGACTTTAACATGACTATTTTTCCTTTCCCTGACTCAAGACATTATAGATTTTGAAAGGATCTTGGAGATCTTCTAGTCCATTCCAGACAAATGGCTGTCCAATTTTTGCTTGAATATCTTCAAGGAAGCAACATTTATGGCAATTTTTATGACAGTCATGAAATAAAATTAGCTTTGTTCATGGGCATTTTTGCTGTTTTTGCTGAAAATTTGCAAAGGTAGCTAACAATGATCACATGACTGCAGAATACTGCATCAGTTGTAAATGCAAACTAGTTGCCAAGCACCTGAACTGCGATCAGGTGATCAGTGTTTGTGTGTTTGTGTGTATGTGTGAAAGAGAGAGACAAGGGGGTAGAGGGAGGGAGAGGGTCATAAGTACAGGCTGTCAATTGTTTTTTTCTGAAAGCTGTTGTAACTTTGAACTATCATTAAATGAACAGTCTTGAGGACTACCTGTAACAGAATCTTGCAAGCCTGCCTGTGTTTTTCCTGGCCTTTCTTTTAATACCAGGGAGTTGAGTCACTTTCTCATTCTCTCCCACCTGCCTGAGCTTAAGGCATGCTTCATCTGCTCCTGATATTTTTCTAAAGCTTCTGGCTGCATTCTCCAAGGTCATCTCCATGGTTCCCTAGAGCATTTGTGTAGCACTCTGTTAATTTCTAGATGATTCTGTATCTTCTCTTAGAAGTATGTTGTTTTTTTGTTTCATTGCACAGGAATTAGGAGAAAGTTGTGATCATCTGTGTATTCTGTCCCTGCTTCTGGGAAACCTCTTCCTCATTTTCTCATCTATAGGCCATGTCACACTGCACCAACGGATGGAAAGAGGATGTAAAACGGAGAGAAACACTTGCCATCCGTTGGTTAACGCCTATTCATCTGTTCTGTACTCACTGCCTCCGTCTTCATCCTCTCTAGCCGTCCGCATCCGTCGACTGAGGTTCCATCCGCTCAAATAGTTTTGAGCTGCTCAAAACTTTGGCGGAAAATGTATCCAACGCATCCGTTCTGCATCCGCAGCGCATACGGGAAACATCGCTCAACATCCGTCGTCATCCGTTACGCGTCTGCTATAATCCGCTAGGCATCCGCTGTGCATCCACGCAACTCACATCCGCTCCAGCGGAAAACGGACACAGGGAGGAAGCGAAACAGACGTGCAGCGCGTGTAGCACGGACATAGAAAGGATGAAAGTGGATGCAGCTCGCAAAGAAAGCATTTAAAATAAAATGTTTGCAGAGGGACCTATCTCGGAAATTAAGGATGTCGAGAGGATGCCTAGAGGATGCAAAAGGACACATAGTGGAAAACCTATATTGCCTATAAAAAGGAGGAGCAACTCACCTGGATCTCACTTTCAGACCAGCAGCCCTGCTGCAGACCTCTGCAGCCTTCATCTGGCTCTTGCTCTTCCACAGCATCCAGTCATGTCCACCATGGTTCATAACACAGTCCTTTTGGTAGCACTATCGTTCTGCAACAGTTACAGAGCCATCTACAGGCTCTTTCAACTATCCTACGCAGAAAGGAGGCGGCCAAGAAGTGTCTGGGTCCGAGATGGATTGGGAGAAGAGCAGAGTACGGACTGTACAACAAGCTGATGGTGGAGCTGAGGACGAAGACCCTCATGCATTCCAGAACTTCATGAGGGTGCCTCCAGCCATGCTTGATGAAGTTGTGGAGCGGCTGAGACCAGGTTGCCAAGGCAAACACCAACTTTGGCCCAGCCTGGACCCTGTGGCTCAAGGTGGCACTGACTCTGCGCCACCTGGCCTCCGGACCACCTACAGGAGCATGCAGTATGGCTGGAGGGTGCACACAACAACCATCAGCATTGTGGTCAGAGAAGTGGTGAGCGCCATCATCGAAGAATACCTGGGGAGTCCTCACGTGCACCTCCACTGAAGAAGGCTGGAAGAAAGTTGCAGAGCAGTGGTATCAGAAGTGGAAACTTCCCCCACATTGTTGGAGCCATAGATGGGAAGCACGTGGCCTGCAAAGCTCCAGCCAAGTCGGGTCCACTTATTTCAACTACAAGGCTTCTTCAGCATCATCCTCTTCGCCATGGTCGATGCTAGACTACAAGTTCATGTACATCGACTTCAGGCAATGGGTCAGCTTCAGAACCAGTGTTCAAATGCCAGTGACTCAAGGAGGGCTGGAACGCAACTCATCATGGGCTTCCCAGATCCAGACCCCCTCCCAACGACACACAAGATGTGCCCCTACTTCATCGTGGGGTGAGCGCCTTCTCCTCAGAACCTACCTCATGAAGCTACACCTCCAATGCCTCACCGTGAAGAGAGGATCTTCAACTACAGGCTGTCCAGGGCAAGGCGGTGGTGGAGAACGCCTTTGGCATCCTGGCCAACAGGTTCCAAGGTACTTCTACCACCATGCAGCATCGCCCAGAGACCGTGAGGAGGATCGTGGAAGCTTGCTGCATCCTGCACAATCTCCATGCGCACCGCTACCCAGTGTTGCAGAAACAGGCTCGTGGACCTCCAACAAGGCAATGGGGACATGGAGCCTGGGGAATGGAGGCAAGGGCGAAACCTGATAGACACTAGGGATGTGCAAAGCCCCCAACAGAGCTTCACGTGAAGGGAAGAAGCCAGCGCAACCTCCTGAGACACTGGTGCAACTCCCCAGCTGGAGCAGTGGAGTGGCAAGACAGGAAGATAGATGATTAATGGATGCTTCCTTCAGCCTGTCTCATCACCACTGATCAGATTGGGCCATGTATGTTGGGTGGGGCCTACAATGAACAGGGCATTTTAATAAGGATTGTGTTTATGTTGACATGTGTGGCATGAATGATTACTATTATTATAATAAAGGTTCATAGGTGTGGCACCTGGGAGGGTGGACCATACAGTCCCACTATGCTTGCACTGGAGGTTTATCTATCCCAACTATTACCCATCCCAAAGGTATCCCTGCCATCCCAACTGCTATCTTACCCATCCCACAAGCATGCAAAGGCTTAAACCATTTCTAAAAGTTTCCACCAAGACTTTATTGACAAAAATAAATGAAGCAAGTGTGAGAAGCAAAGATAATCTTTATTAATAACAAGCTGTAAAAGAAAAATGGACCAAGTCAAGTGCCAAAGCAAAATAAAGTCAACAGGTACCACCCGTCTCTGGCACTCTTCTCAGTCAGTCTGAGGCTTCCATCGTCTCAGGGGTGAAGGGTCCAGGTGCTGTGGAGGTGGCTGCTGCTGGAGTGCTGGTCTGAGGCACCACTGGGGTGCCTGGCCCCGAGTGGACAACAGGGATGGTGTGTTGAGGAAGCTTAGACAGCTGGCTCAGCCCCGTGATGTTGAGAGCCCCTTCCTCCATGACATGGGTGTCAGCCCAATACTATTAGACAGATGTTCTGAGGCCGGTTGGCTGTGGGTGGAGGAAGGAGCATGTAGTGGTGTCTGTCTCAGGTTGCAGTGTGGTGAGGTGAGTGTCAGTGGCATCTGTGGGTGTGGGTGGCACTGTGGCATGGCTGGCATCAGTGGCGTGGGTGGATCGGTGATTCAGTGGCACCAGTTGGCATCCGATGTACCTGTGCCTGGACTGGAAGGCTGCCTGTGCTGCTGGAACACCTGATAGCGCTAGCCTTGGTAGGGGAGGCCTTGGAAAGCCTGGAAGGGCAGTGACATCACTGGGGTGGAGAGCAGACCGCTGGGTGGGAGCAAGTTCAGCTTGGTCTGGAGGTTGTGAAGAATTTGGTGATCCTGTCCTTCACCACCTGGTACTGGGGGTGTCCAACATGTTCATGAGTCTGGTGAGCGTAGGGTGAGGAAGGGCTCTGCAGTTGGATATGGGCGTTCGGTGATGTTACCAGCTGAGAGAAAGATCTACGCTGCTCTGATGTGTCCTGATCCACAGGACAGTGTGGCTCTGCTCCTCCGATCTGCTCTCTGCCTTTCGGGGAGGTGGAGCTGGGGTGGATGCGGTTGGCTGTGGTGGAAGTGCCCTCTCCTTGCTCCCTCTGCATCAGGGGGTCCTCCACGCGTCCCACAGGTAATACAGCTTCCGGTTCTCCGTCGTGGCACGCTCCGCAGATACCTGCCTGGACACAGGAGCTGACTCTTGGCCAGAAGAGGACTGGCTCTCAGCAGCTGCCTGAGAGAGAGGGTTGTGAGGGGCTGCTCCTCGTGGCGGATCTCACCCTCCAAAAGCTGACTTGGCCATCATGTAGGTCTCTCCTGTCCGTAAAGCTTGACAGCGGCCTGGCCAGAAATTTCTTGAGCTGCAGCTTCCCGTACCAGGTATGCATGTGCTTCCACCAGCCAAGAGCACCTCCGAAGTGTAGCCCAGGCTCTTCGGCCTTCATCTCTCCAAGCAGCCTGCTTCCTTTTGGTGTCTGGATAGAGCCTGTGTCCCTTCTGCCAAAATATTCTTCCTCAGCCACTCCAGCACCTCCTCCTCATGTTCCTCTTCGATTGTGTATTGCCTCCTCTCCCGTTCAACGCGTCTGCCTCTTCCTCCCTTTGGCAGGGCCATATGGGCCCTCATCAAGGGCTTAACGTTGTAGGGCTGCTCCTCCACACCACAGCAGCAGCAGCAGCAACTGTAGCAGCAAAAGCAAGACCAGCAGCAGGCACCAGAGCCAGCAGCACAGCAGCACCAGCAGGACCGAGCAGGACCAGGACCAGCAGGACCAGCAGATCTGGTGCAGCGCCAGCAGAGTAAGCACCAGCAGAAGCACCAGCACCAGGACAGTGCCAGCAGAGTAAGCACCAGCAGAAGCACCAGCACCAGGAGCAGTGCCAGCAGAGTAAGCACCAGCAGAGCACCAGCCCAAGGAGCAGTGCCAGCAGAGTAAGCACCAGCCAAAAGCACCACCACCCAGAAGCAGCATCACAGAAGCACCACCTCCAGAAGCAGCACCTGCAGAAGCACCAGCATCAGAAGAGCGAGTCCAGGCAGCAGAAGCCCCAGCAGAAGCAGTGTCAGGGCCAGGTGGTGAGGGTGCCCTGTCCCTCTTGCCCAGGGTGGCAGCAGATGGCAGAGGCTTCCTTTCTTCCCCATGTTGTGATTGTGCTGGCTGTGCTGGCTGGCTGGCTGGCTGCTGCAAGCTGTGTCTGGAAGCAGGTCTTTCCTCTGAATGGTGACCTGCTTGCGAACTGCTTCCTTTATATCTACGGTGACGCAATGCATCCTCCCGCAGCGCAATGAAGCTAGGGACCATCCGCTAGCGATCCGCTAGGCATCCGCTAGGCTTCCGCGCTGCATCCGCTTCATCCGCTCGGCATCCGCTCTGCATCTGCTTGCATCCGCTCGGCATCCGCTCTGCATCGCTCTTTCCAATTCCGTGTCCGCTTTGCTGTGCTCCCCCGAAGCTTTGTGGATGTGCCATCCACTCCCATCCGCTTCCATCTGCTAGGCTTCCGTGGAGCATCCGCTTTCCATCCGCCTACATCCTCCTCCCGTCCGTTCCTTTCCGTGGTTGTCCGCTCTGCTTATGCAAATTCGGGCACTTTTGTCGCGGATAACAATGGATGGAACATTTTGCTTGTCCGCTGTGTCCTTTTTACAAACGTTTTGCATCCGTCGGCCAGTGTGACAGGACCTTATACAATAGCTACTTAGAAGGATTACATATTTGACTGTTGAATGGGTGCTTCCACTACCCTCCCACAGCGAGTGGGGTTAAGATGATGGCCTCTTTTCCTGTTAGCAAACTTACTTTGCTGTAACAACAAATTATGTTATTTGTGCATAATTTCATAAGAGGCATAAGTTTGAACTGAGCAAAGTCCTAAAAGGCCATTGCATAGTTTTTACAATTGGTAGTTAACAAAAATTCTAGATTATTTATGAACAAGTTAAAAAGCATTCGTACAGATGCCTGTGCAAAAAGCATAATGCTTTTTATATTTGTTTTGCAAAAATAGTGTACGATTTTTATTTCCTGCTATTGGTTCTTTAACCAATTGCAGTCATGCTTGGTTAAGGAGTGAAGAGATATTTACTCATATCTCATGACAAAGTACAAACTTTTCAAAGTACAAACAAGCAGGGTCCTCTGGATCATGCATTGGCTACATGTGATTCCTTACTCAAAATCCAAGATGACATGATTATCTCCATATTTTCTTCTGTTCTCTGTGGAGAGGCACTTTTAAAGATGAAACAAAGGCCAAAGTTAAAGACGATGCTAAGCATACATAGCTGAATTGTACATTGGTTTTCTTCTGGTATCATTTTGATATAAATCCTGAATTGTCAGCTAGTATCAAGTAAGAAAATTTGAAACTGTGGCAGTAGAAAGATATATTTTGACAATTTTGCTTACCCTAACATGGGAGAAATTCTTAGTTTGATAAATTCTGACAAAAGACATAATGAGAATAGAAAAAATGCTCTCTATAAGGATTTTCAATTGACAGTGTTGACTAAGAGAGATGGAGTTGGTGAAGTTTGTCTGCTCTCACATTGTCCAAATATGAGATTCATGGTTTTCAGACTGTCCTCTTTCCATATTTGAACCTTCCTTCTCAGACAGTACTGGATCTGCCTTTTGTGATAGGAAGAAAATCTATTGAAACCTTCTTCAACAGGAGCTAGTACCAAAAATTTGATCCAAGAGGCAACAAAAGTTAATTAATAAGTACTACTTTTAAAAACTGCAATGACCTTTCAGATGTTTGCTCAATTTGTACTTTAATAGCTTAAAACTCCTACCAAATAATGCATGGATACCAACATTTGTTTTTGCAGCAAAGGAAAATATGTGCTCGTTTTCAAAATAAAAGTCATATCTGGTTAACTATGCAAGTCTTGTAACAATTCTCACTGAAAAAGGAACACTGAAGAAACTCTGTTATATAGAAGTTTTTTTTTTCCGGTGACAAGAAATGAAATGTACCTTATGCCAGTTAAAGACAAATATTGATTCATTGAATAAAGTATTTAGTGACTCAAGTGGGGCACTGTTCTGATACTTTTAATCTTAAATAAAAAAGTCTTGATTTATTTTCTGTTTTGTTTGCCACCTATTCCAAAAAGATACACTTCTGACCAAAGCAGTGACATAGCTGCCTATTCCAACTGACCAATATCCTGGAAGAGAATATACATTGCTTGCAATGCAATTTTATAACAATGTATTTCTTAAGGCTGTTCTTGGAGAGAAAGGTGTGAGCAACTTATGTAGCCTCCCCAAAAGTCTCCTAGAAGTTTTACCACAACGTTGACTTGAACTTCAGAAATACTTTCTCCTTAAACTTCCAGAAAGACTAAAAAAAGCTACATTAATTTGCTCCAGCACAGCAAGATTACTTAACATGTGTTTCTGAATCTTTGTGGAATAATAGACCACAAGTATATAGTGTTCTGCTCTTCCATTTCTATCATAGAGTAGAAGTTAAACAGGAATAATTTGATTTATAAAAGATTGACTGTAGCTGAAGGTTTAATCAGAGATAGGCAAGTGCAATTTAGTCAGGAGAATAATGTAATTTCTTTTTTAAAAAAGTTGTTATTTTTTAAGACAAACATATACAAACAAAACATAAAAACATAAAACCATCTTCCATTTTATATACATACAGTGTGTCAATTGGTTACAAATCTTTTGTCCTATCCTTTCATAGTCAAGGAGAATAATGTAATTTCTAAGCTGACAGAATTCAGCAGGGAAACCAGTAGCAGGGGACTTTTCTTCAGAAATATAAACACCTTCTTAAGATAGCTACTACACTAAAGAAGAGACATTTAATATAATCCACTCCTTTCCCTATTGGGAAAGAACCTTCAAAGATAAAGATATCTTTGAGCAGGTTTTTCAGCATATTTGTCCCAGTTATTTTATAGATCATTGAGTCCTAAATTCAGGGTTTAATATGCACTTTCACAACAACAAGAAGAATAGCAACATCTTTATTAAAACCAGTCCAGTGAATATCATCAGAGTTTTTTTTTCTGGTTCTTTTATCAAAATCTTGAGTGTCCCATAATACTCAGAATAACACTGACACGAAGAACTATTTTGGCACTGCAATTTGTGATATACAGGTTTCTATTTTTTTTAAAAAAAGGGAAGGGAGTGGGAGGGAAAAAAAAAAGGTCCTAGATGAGGTATTAAATAGAGCACCTCCCTGGAGTATTCAGATCCAGGTGTGAGACCCAAATCCTAATAGCAAGACTCTTTCTTAATGATGGCCCAGAAAACATCATTTCTTTTCTCCCTATTCATAATCCATCCTCCCTTTCTGAGTGCATATGTTGTTGTTTGGATTCACTTGCCCTAGAAATAGCTTGAGAACATTCACAGTAAGCTTTTTCTCTGTGTACTTTACAGCTAGAGGACCAGCAGAAATGTTTTTTACAAGTGAGTTGGAATGGTGTTTATTATTTTTTTAATGCTGCTTTGGGAAAACAACAAATGTTCAGTAAACAACAGAACTTGGAGATGGTACTTATAAAATCTGATACGTGTGCTCAGTTTTATAAAAATAACTTATTTCATCATTCTTCAGAAATACACGTGTGTTTCTGTGGCTATTTTCCTATTTCATTGTTGTTAGCATGTAAATAATCCTTATCAAAAGAGGAATGTGGAACAGAGAGACATAAGTTTGAATAATATAATGATAAAGAAAATTATGTATTATATATTATCATTTCCCCTAATTTAGATGAATTCAGGATATTTTATTAAAGACAATTGAACAGTGTTAAACAAAAAAATAGAATTTTGTTGGAATAATTGAGTAGTACTTATTTTTGAGTCAAGGTACATGGTTATATACTATTCAAAACCATTTTTCTCCTCAGGAAAGAGAACAGTTTTCTGTTTAAATGAAAACAGCATCTTGGAAACTAATGTGTGAAAACAAATACTAGTATTTTCTTGTACTATTAAACATATCTTGGTCTGACATATCATCAGTTGCGATGAACTTTATATAATTTGAAATGCTTTCAGATTATATATGGTTCTGTGGTCTTTGCATTTGAATTTTAAATACTACTTACACTCTGTCAAGATCTTGTTTTTGTTCCATAACCTGCCCTAAGTTTGTTCACATTGAAAATTCAGTTTTAAGCAGTTCACTCCTTGCTGGTTATTGGAAATCCTTCCCTCCTGCATGAATAATTTATTTTCAGCCTATTTGGGGAAAAATGTCCTGCAGCTTGTCAGAGAAGAAATTGAATATTTTGCTGCTTCTTTTGGGTGAGTCATTGGAACAGGTTCTTCCCCCTTCCCTCTAGTTAAATGGATGATGGCAGTGAAGAAGTGAAACAATTCGTTCTTGAGAGGCTTTGCTTTTAGATATTTCAGCAATAACAATTCCCCTGTGAGAAGCTGTACTGTATGCTTTTCTTACTTTCTTTAGGGCAAGCATTAATTCCAGTGTTTAGAAGCAGCATTTACTTTCCAAAATATGTTTGGCAGATTATGGGAGTTTTGTTTATTTTGAGAAACTTCCCAGTAAAGCTGCAGAGACATGGACCAAGTTTANCCCTCTATTCTGTTCTGTTCTGTTCTGTTCTGTTCTATTATATTCTATTCTATTCCATTCCATTCCTAATGAATGAGGTTGTGAGGGACTGCTCAGAGCTTTATAACTTTTGAGCCTTAGCTATGGATGAGATAAAGTAGTAATTATCTGTGCTTGGTGCTTCCAATTTGATTGATACAGTTAAAAACCATCTCTAAACTAGATTCAAAATAGGAGCATAAAGCAGGAGCAGGTTATCAACTTCTTTAGCCATTTTACTTATCTTCTGTTTTTAGCTTCTTAAAAGTATTTTGATTATGTGCCAATAATAATTTATGTTGCATGACTTTCTCCAGCAACTCAGTAATTGTCAACTATTAATGACCACATAAATAGATTTTCTACATGATGTCCTTTATGTGGTCCTTTTGGTTCATGCATTGCTACTGTGACTATCCAACTTGCCAGTGGTCACCCCTTTTTCTCTTTCCTTCCACCTTTCCTGTCAGTAGAACCATCTCCAGAAAGCTAAGTTTTTGCATAATACACATAAAGAAGGATCATTTGAGCCTGGATGTTTGAGACTGAGAACTCTGGGTTGATTTGTTCAATTAACCATTTGTTTGTTTTCTTGGCTGCCCATGGTATTCACAGGAGTCTTCTCCAAACCAAAGTTCAGAAGCATCAATATTTTTCCTGTATTGCTTCTTCAAGTCTTTAGCAGGTCTTTCCCTGGGGAACACTCTGTTCTCTTATCCTTTCATAAAGCTTTGGTGACTTAATTTTCTCCCTATGTACTGGAATAAGTTTGGATAACTGCACATTAAAAAATTGACCTAAGGCCTTTGTTGTTTTTCATCTTTTAATGCTTTAACCTATTTAATTTTATAGTTTTAGTATTTTATATGTTGTTTTAATTTTTGATTGGTAGCTACCCAGATTTGGTTGAAAGATGAGAGGCTGTATAAATGCTTTAAATAAAATATATAAACATTCGTTTCCATAGACTGTCACATGGCTTGTACAATTCTGATCCTTGTATATAAAGAAATATCACAATATTTGAGTATCCTACCAAATTCATTTTTAAAGCTCAATAGTCAAATATTTTACTGATACTTTACTGTTTCATTCATATTTAAAATTCTGAGAGACATGGGCTCAAATTACATAAACGATGGCTACTTTCTATATATTCCTACTTAGAATTTAAGACTATACTCTGAAGTTTCTTTTTTAAAATGAAGTATAATAGCAAGCTGACAGCAAGGAGGCAGTATCAAAATTAATAAATGAACAAAAAACTAATAAGAAACAGCTGAATAGACTTAATGTGAGTTACTGGCAAGAGATAGAGGAAAGAGGCTGATAATCACCAACAGAGTAATAATTTGAATGTTTACTACTCAAAGCTATTTTTGTACCCTTCTGCACGTCCAAAAAAAAGCCTATCAAGTGAAAGCCCTTAAGCCCCATGTCACACTGCATCAATTCGGCATGAAAAGAAGGGTGTAAGAGGAGGAGAAGAAAGACTTGCCCACTGCGTGGTTAAACGCAATGCATTGCCGTTTTCGTGTACTCACCTGCATACTTTTTCATACCTCTCTATCCAATCCAGCATCCATCTAGTTGCACCGTAGGTGAGGAAGGGCTTTCGTGTTAAGGTGGTATGTCGGAGTGTACAGCTGAGAGAGGATTCTACGCTGCTTTTGATGGTGTCCTGATCTCCAGCAGGGACAGTGTGGCTTCTGTCCCTCCGGTCTGGCTTTTCTGCTGCTTTTCTGTGGAGGTGGAGCTGGGGGGGTTGGTGCCTGGGGCCAGTGGCCCTCCCTCTGGTGCTGCCAACTGCATCAAGGGGGTCCTCCATGCCGCTCCGCCACGGGGATTGCAGCTGTCGGGGGTCTCCATCGCTGGGGCCGCGTCCACAGATACCTGCCCTGGGACACAAGAGCGACTCTTGGCCAGAAGAGAGGACTGTCCCTCTGGGGCTGCCTGAGAGAGAGGGTTGACAGAGGGCTGCTCCTCGGTGGCAAGGATCCTCACCCTCCAAGAACCTGCACTTGGGCCATCAGTAGGTCTCCCGCTCAAGTGAGCTTGACCGACCGGCCTGGCCAGACTTCTATGGGCAGCTTCCGCGACCAGGTGTGCCAGTGCTTCACCAGCCAAGGATGACACCTCAGCGAAGTGTAGCCCAGACTCCCTCCGCGCTTCTCTCTCCAAGCCGCCCTGCTCCGCTCTGGTGTCTCGATAGAGCCTGTGTTCCCCTTCCGCCAAGTAACTTCGTCCCTCAGCCTATCGAGCACCTCACCTCAATGTTCCTCTTCAAGGAGTATGTCTCTCTCCCCTATCGCTGCCGATTGCCGGTCTTCCTCCCTTCTGGCAGGGCCTTCTGGCCCCTCATCAGTAGGGCTGTTGAGGTTCAGAGGCTGGCCACCACACCACCCATCACACCAGCAGGCAGCAAACCAGCAGGCAGCAGCAGCAGCAAAAAGTAAGCACCAGCAGGACACCAGGAGCAACCAGCCAGCAAACCAGCAGGACCAGGCAGCAGCAACCAGCAGAGTAAGCACCAGCAGAAGGCACCAGCAACGCAGAGTAAGCAACCAGCAGAAGACCAGCACCAGCAGCAGCACCAGCAAGAGTAAGCACCAGCAGAAGCACAGCACACCAGAGCAGCACGCAAGCAGAGTAAAGCACCCCCCCCCCCCCCCCACCCCCCCCCCCGAAGCACCAGCACGCAGGAGCAGCACCAGCAAAAGCGCCAGCACCAGCAAGTCCAGCCCCAGCAGAAGCAGAGTTCAGCGGCCAGGGGGTGGATGGGGCCTTTGTCCTTTCTTGCCAGGGCTGGCAGGAAGTTGACAACAGGCTTCCTTGCTTCTCTTCCCCCATGGTTTTTGCTTGAGATGTGTCTGGGCACAGCAGGTCTTTCCTCTGAATGGTGGACCTGCTTTGCGAGCTGCCTCCTTTTATCCCAGGGGCTGACGGCAATGCTTCCTCCCCTGCATGCGCCAGTGGAACGCTTTGCATCCCCTAGCATCGCTAGGCATCCGCTAGGGCACTCCGCTAGGGCATCCATGATGCATCCACTCATCACTAGGCATCCGCTCTGCCATCCGCTCCTTCCCGCGGCATCCGCTTTGCTGTGCTCCCCCGGAAAGGCCCTGAAGGACGTTTCCACCGCTTTCCTTCCCGCTAGGCTTCCATGGAGCAATCCGCTTAACAATCCTCGCGCTACGTTCCTCTCCCTGTCCTTCCTTTCCGTTGTTGCCTGCTCTCTTTTTGCAATTTGGGGCACTTTTGAGAGCGGATACAAACGGACTGGAACATTTTCTCGTCGCGCTGTGTCCTTTTTACATACGTTTTGCATCGGTTGGCCAATTTGACAGGGCCTTTGCTCTCAAATATTGTGATTGATTTTCAAGCAACAAATAAATAGATTAAACAATCACTGGCAAGTCATAATAGATTAGAAAGGTACATAGACCTGCATATTAAACAAACAGTAATAAAGGTAATTTTCAGGAAGTCATTCCAGTCTCCAACATGGTACTTCCAGATGGTTGAAGAATTATAGTCCTTTCATTCTCAGTTATGACTGTTGAATATCACAAATCAAAGAAGACTTTGGACTATACATTTTTGCTATATATTTCCTTCTCTCTTCAATTGTTTTAGAAGGCTTTTTTCTTTGCCATTCCTTGAGAGCTAAAGGTGAATGCTTGTCAAAGTTCTCTAGTTTTATAGAAAGATGCAAAGAAAGAAATACCTTATTTTATTTTTCTTTCTCCCACACTAATCAATTGCATTGCCCAGCTGTGATTCTGGGAAAGTGTTCTGTATAGAATGTAGTATACTCCAAACAATGCAATCTGATTGGTTTAGAAAGAACAGTATTGGATTGGTTCATTAGGAACCAATCCAAAAGAGCCGCTGAAAGGCAGCAAAAGTCAAATATTGCCATTGGCTACAAGCGGCAGCAAGCCTCGGATAAAAAAGGCTGGCCGCGGCTTCAGCCGAACGTTCCGTTACTGTTTAGCTTTAACTTAATAAAGACGTTTCTGGTTGTTGGAACCCGTCTACTCGCATTTTTTCCGACAGAACACTTGGCGACGAGGTGGGATCGTCCTAAAGCGTGAGACTTGAGCACGCGGCAGAAAGAATTCCAGACTGAAGTGATGGCTGGGAATAACGCACCGCCCCCACACCCTTCAATCCGCAATGAAGAGGAATTGGGGAATCGTAGACTGTTTCCTGATGTTTTTAAAAGGGCAACGAAATGGAGAGATCTCAGACCAGCGGAAAGGGCTGTATTCCAAACGTAAATTGTGGACCAACCCGTCATTCAAAATGGCTAAAGCATTGGCGAAGCCCCCAGAGATGTGAACAAAATGATCTGGTCTGAGTTCACCGAATGTTAAAGGCCACACTACACACGGGTAGTATTCCAAATCTCCATCAAATGGCACGAATTCTACAAAACGAATCAGAAGGAAGGCGAGAACCATCGCTGACTTCTGGCAGCCTGCTCGACACTGGGGGAAAGCTTGCGAGTTCCTGAACTTGGATGAAGCCAATGCAAGATCGAGTTGTCCTAGGTTTTGAGAGACTCTAACTTCCAAAGTAGACTACTAAATAAACCCAATATCACACAGTGGCTGAAGCCGATCACAACCCACAAGCAGCAGAAGCCACGAAAAGTCAGCACGGCCACTATAAGCAAATGAACTCAAATAATGATTTGATGACTCTGGTCCAGAGGAAAGAAGCAACTCCCACCAACTCATCACGAAGAATTCGACAGGTTCAGTCCAGAAAATGCGAAGATGAGGACGTTGAAGGTCCACGCCTGTACGCCAACAAAACAAAGGCGCGAAAAAAAGAATTGGCGGGAATGCGCTGGCTGCGGGGGAAACCCCCTCGAGCCGGTTGCAGATTCCTTGATGCCAGTCTGCCCGAGCTTGCAAGAAGAAGGGGACACATCGGAAAAAGTCTGAGGAATCGAAAAAATAACAGCCCAAACAGACGCAGTACCTCACCCACCTACCAGCTCTGAAATCAAAGCAAGCTGAAAAGGAAATGGGAGCGCAACAAAGAACCGCGGCACCCGCACGAAAAGACCGCATACAAACTGTCCACTATAGGAAGCGCCCAGACAAAAAGCGCGAGAAAGTGTCACAAGAATTTTCTACAAATTGAAGGAAGCCCCTGCGAGATGGAAGTCGACTCAGGATTCTTCCTGGCAATTGGTGGTCTTGGAACACAAATGCAGAGGGCTGGTTTCCAAACATCAAATTAAAAGAACTCCAGAAAACAAAATTATTTTAAAAGACTTACCGAAAACGGAAACCGAAATCCCTGTGGTAGGTCTAGGACATTCTGGGAGTCCATACATAGCAGAACGCTGAAAGTCCTGCCCAACAATAGTCGACCGGGACCGCCCCAGCCTACCTGGGCACAGAATGGTTCGCATCCAGTTGGGCATCGGAATGACCCGGGGTAGAGCCGAGTAGCCGCTACAACGACTGGAGAGAGCCTGATAACGAGTTCCAGGACGCTCTTTCGAAGGCACCTTAGGCAGGTACGGGAGGGACCCAATTTCCTTTAGTGTTAGACCGCTCAGGTGAGCACCTAAGAAGATTAAAAGCCAGACGAGCCCCTTGCTTTAAAGGCCAAAATAGATGAAACAGTTAACATAAAATTAATTGAGCAAGGGGTCATAGAACCAATTGAATGACCAGTGCTAGATGGGCAGACACCAATAGAACACCGATTTAAACTGATGGGTCGATACGCAATCTGCGGAGACTACAAGGCTACCCTGAACCATGCATTGCGCAAAGCGCATAACCTTGTACCCAATCGTGCAAACATTTACTGCACTCGCTAGGGGAGGAAAAAATTTTTTGCCAAGCTCATTTAGCCCAAGCAGATCAAACAGCTTCCAGTAGACCCAATAAAGGCCGAGGCAACAGACAATAGAACTCACAGAGGGGCATTTCAAATTGTAACAGACTTCATGTTGAGTGAAGTGGTTGCCCCCGGCGTCTTTCCAAAGCCCTTATGGAATGCCTATTAAGATGGGAATTAAAAGGAGGTCATTTCCATTTATTTTGATGACGTCCTATTTTGGCTAAAAAAACACGACCCCAATTAAGACAAGAGACTGAAAGAGGTGCTAACCCAAAATTTAGAGAATCGGCCTGAAAGTCACAAAAAGAAAAATGCCTGCTTAATGACTGATCGCGTCGAATTTTGGGTTATTTAATTGACGGCGAGGGTTTACACCCTACCAGAAAAAAAGTCAAGGCTATTAGAACGACACCACAGCCAAAAAACAAAACGGAAGTTGCAAGCATTTTTGGGTTCCTAATAAACTTCCTATAAACGTATTCCTCCCTCACAAAGGCAACGATAGCAGAACCGTACATCGTTATTGGATAAGAAAAAACTAGTTGGACTTGGGGCATAGAGAATCAAAAATCCATTCCAAAGGCATAAAAAATTTCTGTTAACCCTCAGGACACTGTTCTTATTCAGTTTAGTAACACACTTCCATTGATGGTTCACACTAGTGAACGCCTCACCATTTGGAGTCGGTTGCATACCTCTGAGCCACCACTGCCTGACGGGAGAGAGGCACCCTTCGCCTTTTACATCGAAAACACTTTCAACGCAGAATGCAACTAATAAGTCACACTAGACAGAGAAGTCCTGTGCAATTCTCGCTGGAGTTAAGCGTTTTCACTGAGTAACCTCTATGGAAGAACATTTTTTCATTGTGACTGATCGATAAACCGCGTACTAGGAATTTTGGCGGGAAACAAGCCCACACGCAAACATTTTATTTCCCCGAATTGCCCCGATGGAGTCAGGAATTCCTTAGCTGCGGGTACTCCTACACCTTAATACATCGACCAGAAAACAAATTTCTCCCATGCAAGACGCATTAAGCTCGAACACTGCTACAATTACAGAGGACGAACCCGGCGCCAACAATTAACCACCCACAAATAAGGAGCCTGCCACGAACTGCCAATACTCTGCAAATGATGTGCCAGAGCCCCACCGCTAAAAGACCCAGTGTGACCTGCCCGCAATTTTAAATTTGGAGAGGTAAAAGGCTGGCCGGAAAAACCAAAAAAACTGAAAACTTTAAAACCTTTCCGGAGCAGACCAGGATGAGCTGTCAATAAAAAAGGGGTGTTTATTTGCTGGGGTGATTATGGTGGTAATCCCCTCCAGATTACCAACTAAGTGTTGGGAACTGCTTCATGAAGCCCCCCCAGGCATCGTGAAAATGAAAAGCCTGGCTAGGCAGCTTATGTTCTGGTGGCCTGTTTAGACAGAGATATTGAATACTGGGTTGCTACAAATGCAATAGATGCCAGAAAACCCTGCCATCACAACCACAAGCACTATAAGGGACTGGGAGAACCCCATGAGCCCTGGTCTGTGAATCCATATTGACTTTGCAGGTCCTTACTAAAGGGGCATACATTTTTGATTGTTGTTAGATGCAATACTCAAATTGGGTTGGAATTCGCATATAATGTCATCGACACAACTGACGCTGTTTAATCAAAGCAACTAAAACAAACTATTTCACATCCCATGGGTTTCGGACGTCCTAGTGTCCGACAATGGGCCAAACTAAACCGCTATCAAATTTGAAACAGGGACCTAGCCTCTTTAGAGCACTCGCCATTGCACTTACCGTGCAAAGCCCACCTGGCCAAAAGCAAAATGGTAGGTCTGAGGAATGGTTCAGGTTTACAAGGAGGTTGGAAAAAATGGACCCAGGGAATGTCCCAGGGATAAATTGAACCATTTAAACTCACCCTCCAACATATCACCCCCATAGTACTGTAAACTAACAAGAGCCTGCAGAATTGTTAATGGGAGGAAACTTAGATCACCTTTGGATAGGTTAACATTCCAAACGCAGACTTTGAGAAATCCTCCCCGACTCCTCCCAGTCCGTTTCCAACCATGTTTGAATCAACCGACCTAGTCTATGCAAAAATTTTACTGGGGACCCTCTTTTTGGCTTCCAGCACAATCAACATACAGGGCCACACACTTAGAGCGCTACCCCGGCCCGGCCGCCCCCGGTCCCATCGTCTAACCGTAGACGGATGGCAGGAATGGAAGCGGCACATAAGTACCCAGGCTTCGTCCCGAAATGTCGAGTGAAATACGACCGTGCAAACTCTAAACAATAAAAACCGATGAAAACAAAACCAAAGGGGGGGGAAGACAAGAATTAATACTGGAAGGAATAAAGAACTGTTAAAAATAAACCCAGAGCATCTAACCAATCAAAAGAGCAAAAAGAACACTTACGGTGAGATGAAAACTGGCAGAAATAATCCACATGAAGAGGAACCCGTCCTGGAAGGGGCCAGCAAAGCCAGCTGACCTTCCTGGGAAAACCAAGAGGGAGCGCAAAACCACGGCCTGAGCAACTCAAGCGGTAGCAACCTTGTTGACTCATCCTACCAGACGGTTTCATGGAGAAGAGCTGGAGAGACAGCGATCCCATCCGAACTGCTCGAAATCTCCAGCGAAAATGAACCGCGCAAGTCAAGTAGAGGTCAGAAAGAAGCCCCACCTACCTGTGCGACTACGTCACCCCCATAGGACTAAACTAAGGGGGGAGGAGTGTTCTATATAGAATGGGATACTCCAAACAATGCAATCTGATGTTTAGAAAGAACAGTATTGGATTGGTTCATTAGGAACCAATCCAAAAGAGCCGCTGAAAGGTGGCAAAGTCAAATAGCTGCCATTAGCTACAAGCTGGCAGGCAAGCCTGGATAAAAAGGCTGCCGTGGCTTCAGCCAAACCGTTCCGTTACTGTTAGCTTAACTTAACTTTGTTGTTGGAACCCGGTCTACCTCGCGTTTTTTCCGGACGGAACAGAAAGTATGCTGAAAGTTTGCCTTTTGTTTTTCTTCCCAATAATTGGAGATTGGACTGAGGGCTGCCTTTCCTTTTCCAAGAGTTTTGGAAATGAGTTCATTGCAAATGGCTACAAACATTCTTACAAAAAATAGAGATTTGCTAGAGTAGGGGTATCAAACTCGCAGCATCATGTTGTCGTCAGGTCATGTATCATGACTTTTTTCCCCTTTGCTAAACTTGGGAGTGGGGGTGGCTAGCGCATGACGCATCTGGCCTGTGGGCCACAAGTTTGACACCCCTGTGCTAGAGTTACTCAATGAGTGAAATGGGCAGTCTCTAAATTTGATCTATAAAAAAACAAACAAATATATTTTCTGAAAAGTTTACTTGAAAATTTGCAAATGTGTGACCAGCTACTTGCCTGAAGATTTTATTATTTTTGTAATGCCTAAATAGGTATTCCTTTTTTTTTTTTTTCAGTTAGACTTTTCTGAGCACTTCAGCTGTCTCAGAGGTTTGCCTCTGGATCTGCATGAGCTCAGGAAACAAAGACTGTAAGGAACAATTTCTTGCAATTTAAAAAATTTATTCAAAAAGCCAAGTAATAGGACTAAATGAAGGGCAGAAGTTTTGTTTCTCAACGAAAGGACCTTGGCTTTCAAAATTTAGACTTGTGAGAGGAAAAGACAAATGAATACTCATACACATTTTGGGCTGCAAATGGTAAATGATGATAGAAACCAATTTTTTTTGCTGCCTCCTGATTTTTAGCCCTAATTAAGAACAAAGACAACTGTTTCTTAATGATGAATAGATGTTTTATTCATAAATGCATTCCATGGCCACGCTATGTATTTTATATTATATATTGTATTACCATTGTTGCATATTACCACTTATATGATTGTCTGAGCCACACATATGGACTTTTTTCATTAAATGATTGGATGAATGGATAAACTTTCTGGATTGTAAATGAAGATTTTTTTTATTTATTCTTGATTATTCATTTCTTTATCCATGATTATGTCTTATGGTAATTTTTACATTAAAGTTAGCATATTTTTTGTTCCAGCCGATACAAAATATATAATTAGGAGATGAATATGCAACTCATACAGGTGAAACTCGAAAAATTAGAATATCGTGCAAAAGTTCATTTATTTCAGTAATGCAACTTAAAAGGTGAAACTAATATATGAGATAGACTCATTACATGCAAAGCAAGATAGTTCAAGCCACGATTTGTCATGATTGTGATGATTATGGCTTACAGCTCATGAAAACCCCAAATCCAAATACTAGATTAGTATTTTATCTTATTATTTCTTGTAGATGTATTAGATGCAGAATTTTAAGATCTACTACATAGGGAAGAAGCTGCCACCATATGTGCATCCCAGCTGGAAGCTTATTCCAATTCATTGCACATGTCTGAAAATGCTTCTCCATGCTTGGATCATCCTGTCCCCTTGCTTCCCCTTGTTTTCTCTAAACCATCCTGCTTGTGCTCTATAGCTTGCAATTAACACCACTTAATAGCTGTTAAATAGGGTAATTGGCTGTTATCCTTGCAGAGGTGTTCCTTCAGAGCTGATATTTCTCAGTGAACCTAGGCTGACAGCCCTTGAGCTGCTGGAGGAACTGAAAGTGAAATCCAGTTCTTTCTTTGCTCTAAAAAGCAAGGATTCCTTTCTGATCTGTAAAGTTGGGGTTGAGGGCTACGAAGGAGTGAAGTGATTCTTTCCTTTCCCTCCTTTCCTTTAATGTAGTACAAATAACAGAAGAACACAGATCTCCCCAGAGGTTTCCAGCTCTTTTGAGTTTTCCCAAAAATAGATAAAGAGTTAAATGTTGTTTCTTACAGCTTGTCCTTCTGTATTTTTACTATAAATGAGTGAAAAATTAAAAATGCCAGCCTCCCCAAAAAAGCTGAGGGAAGTACACCATCCTCTATGTGTGATCTGAAGCCCTTCAATATGGGCAACCTCAAGAAACAGGCACAGCAGAAATTCCAGTGATGCTTTTTATAATGCTCTTTATTTTTGTAGAATAGAATAAGATAATCTTGAAGGTTTGTTCGAGTTTTTCTCTTCCTATTTAATGTTAAACAGAGGGGGAGTTTTTTTAAAAAAATTCTCATCTTCTTCTCTCAGGACTGAATAAACCTTTTTTCTTAGTTTCCTTCAAGTTTGCAGTATTAAATAAAACCATAAGCTTCTGGTTTTGTAGCCAGCTCAAATCAAGTATTCTCTAGAACCGATTGTTAATATTCTAAGCAGTTTGGAGAACCAGTTGTTAGAAGAAATTACTGGCCTAATCCTGTAAGGAAGGCAGGAAGGAAACATTCTGGTGTTGCTTACAGAAACTTCCTCTCCATTAACCCTGATTGCAGGACTAGACTTCCTGTCTCAGAAACTTCTCTGGAGTTTTTTTTGCCTCCTTTGCTGGTACTTTGCTTGTGTGGAGTGACCATTCAAAGTTACAATGGCACTGAAAAAAGTTACTTATGACCATTTTTCATACTTACGACTGTTGCAGCATCCTTACAGTCATGAGAGGCCAGGCGATGAGATGCATGCCTCAATGTGAGTAATATTGAATTGGCCACACCCAGCCAATAACATGACCAGCAAGCCATGTACACCCAGTTACATGACCAGCAAACCATGCCTACCACCTAAGCCATGCCCACAGAACCGGTTGTTAAAAATTTTGAATCCCACCCCTGTGCCTATTATATGTATAAATGCTTATGAATATTTTGCTTTCTAGGGAGATTAGTTCAATTATGTATCAAAACTGAAAAAATGATGGGTATCAGGTGCATCCTAAGTGTTAAAATATTAGGTTTCACAAAATCCAGATATTTAATGGTTAGATGTCTATCTACCTCAAACTAAACTACTCTGTAAGTGTTATTAATAGTTTTAGGCTCATGATGGCGAACCTATAGCATTTTTGCCAGAAGTGGCACACAGAGCCATCTCTCCGGGCAAACCAGCTGTCACCCATCGCTCTTCCAGGTTCTGATGCTCGCATGTGCACCAGCCAGCTGGCCTTCACATGCGTGGGAATGCCACAAATTGGAAGAGCAGCTCCCCGGTGTGCATGTGCGAGCTGGGAAGCTGAGCTTCTGGTTTTCAGTGCACACATATGTGCCTGCCAGCTGATCTTCACATGCACATGTGCATTATAAACTGAAAGCTCAGCTTCCCGGCACACACATGCACACCAGGGAGATGGTTTCCGGTGCTCATCAAGCGTGTGCGCGCTCTCCTGTTTTAGCACTTGGTGCTGAAAAGGTTCGTCAACACTGTGCTAGGCTGACACCATGATTAAAGCCTTGTACTTTGTCTTTCTATTTTTCTTTTTGGTGAGAGCATCTCAAGTATTTTGTTTTTACAGGTCATAAACCAATGAATAGTTTTATGAGCTCTGAGCATTGGCAAAATTTATAACAATTGGACATTGCTTTTCAGCATTGATTTATAGCATAACTACCACCTTTTCAACAAAAAAGAAATAAATAATGACCATCAATTTATTAAAAAGTACCAATAGAAGAGAATTATTATTAAATAATTATTAAATTAATAACTAATTTAAAATAAAACATTAAAGGGTTAAATAATAAAGAATTATTATTAAAAAGTGTTTTAATGATAAACATTTAGCAAACCAAGCCACTCAACTTTCAAACAATTTAAGCTAAGAGTTTTTTTTTTTAATTCCATTCACTTATGTCCAATTCTCAGAGATTGCCTGAAGTTTTCTTGGCAAGGTTTTTCAGAAGTGGTGGTTTAAGGCCCTGTCCCACTGCACTTACGGATGCAAAGAGGATGTAAAATGTTAAAAAAAGCTTGCCATC
>BHFT01002810.1:0-35016 GCA_004320025.1 Laticauda laticaudata
CACGATCCTCCTCTGGTCTCTGGGCGATGCTGCAGGTGGTGAGAAGTACTGAATAGAGTTGCCAGGATGCCAAAGCATTCTCACCACCCGTCTTGCCTGGACAGCGTGTAGTTGAAGATCCTCTCTTCACGGTGAGGAGTCTGGAAGTGTAGGGCTTCATGAGGTAGGTTCCTGAGGGAGAAGGCGTCATCCCCCACGATGAAGGGGCACATCTTGCGTGTCGTTGGGCAGGGGTCTGGATCTGGGAAGCCCATGATGAGGTTGCGTTCCAGCCCCTCCTATGAGGTGGGACTGGCGTTGTATATATATAATATATACTGTATATATGCTGAGCATCTGAAGATGAGCCGTTGCCTGAAGCATCGATGTACATGAACTTGTATCAGATCAGCATCGACCATCGGCGAAGCGGATGATGCTGAAGAAGCCCTTGTAGTTGAGAAATAAGTGGACCCCGACTTGGCTGGAGCTTTGCAGGCACGCTGCTTGCCATCTATGGCTCCAACTGTGTGGGGGAAGTTCCACTTCTGATACCACTGCTCTGCAACTTTCTTCCGCCTACTTCAGTGGAGGGGCACTGGAGGAGCTCCTCGCAGGTATTCTTCGATGATGGCCTGCACCACTTCTCTGACAGCAATGCTGATTGGTGTGTTGGTGCACCCTCCAGCCGCGTACTGCATGCTCCTGTAGGTGGTCCCTGAGGCCAGGTGGCACAGAGTCAGTGCCCACCCTGAGCCCAGAGTCCAGGCTGGGCCAGAAGTTGGTGCTCTGCTTGTCAACCTGGTGTCAGCTGCTCCACAACTTCATCAAACATGGCTGGAGGCATCCTCATGAAGTTCTGGAATGCACAAGTGTCTTCGTTCCTCAGCTCCACCATCAGCTTGTTGTACAGTCCGTACTCTGCTCTTCTCCCTATCCATCTTCGCGACCAGACGCTTCTTGAACGCCTCCTTTTCTTCCCGTAGTAGAGTTCACAGAGCCTGTAGATGGCTTTCGCACTGTTTCAGAACTATGGTGCTACCAACAAGACTGTGTTACGATCCATTGGTGGAGATGACTGGATGCTGTGGAAGAGGAAGAGGCAGATGAAGACTGCAGAGGTCTGCACGCAGGCTCGCTGGTTCTGAAAGTGAGATCCAGGTGAGTTCCTCCCCCTTTTTATAGTAAATATAGGTTTCTCCGCTAGGTGTTTGCCTTTGCACTCTCTCTAGGCATCTTCTAGACATCCTTAATATCCAGATAGGTCCCTCTGCGAACGTTTTTTTCTGTTTTAAATGCTTTCTTTGCGAGCTGCATCTGCTTTCATCCTTTCTCCGTCCGTGCTACTAACGCTGCGCGTCCGTTCCACGTCCGTTCTTGCGTCCGTTCCGCTTCCTCCCTGTGGTCCGCTTTCTGCTGGAGCGGATTTGAGTTGCGGCGGATGCGCAGCGGATGCCTAGCGGGTGTAGCGGACGCATAATGGATGATGACGCGATGCAGAACGGATGTTCCCCGTATGCGTTGCGGATGCAGAAATGGACGCGTTGGATACATTTTCCGCTCAGAAAGTTTTGAGCAGCTTGCAAAACTTTTTGAAAACGGATGGTACCTCAGTCGACGGATGCTGGACGGATAGAGAGGATGAAAAACGGAGGCAGTGAGTACAGAACAGATGTGGAATCGCCCGCCGTTAACCAACGGATGCAAGTGTTTCTCTCCATTTTACATCCTCTTTCCATCCGTTGGTGCAGTGTGACATGGGCTTAAGTTCCAAAGTATTTTACAATACTCTGCCTATAAACTCTGCCCTATATTCCAAGAACTTACTGTTGAGTAAAATTATAACACTGGCTAACAAAAGAGATATGGCATTTCTATGGTAGCCTTTCTGTCATGAAGGCTTTCCTGTTCCAAGATAAGAATCATGCAAGCCGACCTATTTTATGACACTCTTAAGGAAAGGAAAGATGGACTTTGAAGAAAAAAGACAGGAAGGCTTTAAATCCTGGGTGTCCAACCTTTTAGTTTGCCTGGGCCATATTAAGTAAAAAGGAATTGTCTTGGGCTGCATATAAAATATGTAATACAGTTAATGAATATAAATAATAAACTTCCAGTTAAAAGTTTACAATTTTGTGGGGCCACATTACTATCTGTCCAGGGCTGTATATGGCCTACAGGCCATGGATTAGACACACCTGCTTTAAAGAGATGGATGATTTTCTATTTTTACATAAATCAATGAACATTTTTATTTTAAAGATTGAGCTTTTACAGCTAATCTTAAAAGTTACTCAAGAGCAGGTGACTAAAGTAACCATAAAACATTCTGGGAATTCAAGCAACAGAAACAACAAGTAACAGTACTACAAAGGAATAGGGTAATAGGAAAATAGTTAGAAATTATGGGTGCTCCAACACTGGAGGTTTTTAAGAAGAGATTAGACAACCATTTGTCTGAAATGGTATAAGGTTTCCTGTTTAAGCAGGGGGTTGGACTAGTAAATCTCCATGGTCCCTTCTAACTCTGTACTGGGCTACGGCCCGGGGGTTGGGGACCTCTGGTCTAAATCATGCTCTATTACCAATGATATTCTATCTCTGTAGATTTGTATTTAATGTATCAGCATTGATTAGCAAAAAATATTAAAAAAGCAATATAACGGGATTATATAAAACTTCACCCTCTCTCAAATTGGAAGATTTCAATAGTAACCATCCTTATTCACATTGTTATTAAGGGAGAAAATCCTTTGTTTTAACATATAAAGGAAATTTTCACAATCTACCTTCATGTCAGAAGTGCCATCTACCTGATTTATACACTTGGAGCTATGATGTTGTTGGCTGCAAATTACAGAGTATTTTTAAAAGAAGTTGTGAAGGACACTGCAGTGAATTATCAAATAAACCAAAGCACTTTCTCTACCCCCACATGCTGAGGGGGTGTATCTATTAAGAGTAGCCAGATAAAAAAATTAAATAATCTGAAGGACCCACAATGCACCCTTGTCAAATATGGGAAATTACAGATACGGGTGGCTTTGAACTGCCAGCATTATTGTCACTACACCTGAGTTCTCACCAAACAAAGTGCCTTCACAGATTTCACACTTGTATACAATTTGAGAGAATCCATTTGCAAAAGTTAATTCATTAAAAAACATAATTCCAGTACTGGGAAAGATTTTTCTAAGCAGATTTTATTTAGAGCTATCCTCCTTGGGAAAATTCAGTTTTCAATTTAAAAAAATGTAATTTATGATTTATAGGTGTATCATTCATTCCAAGTAATTAAGAATATCTTGAACAACATTATTTTATCAGAGATTAAAACAGCTCTGTTCCAAACATTACTTTCCACTAACTTCATTGTAGCACTTCCTCCTCTATGCTACAATGTCTTGCTTCACTGGCTCTAATTCTTACACCATTTCCTCTTTGAACAAATAGAAATGTTAACTGCTCTAAAACTTCTGAGGCTGCCTACCTTGCAGTCTTTTTTGCAGTGTTAAAATATCTATGGTTATAGACTAAAATATGGACATTACACAGTTTTTATGGGACAGGGAGGTCCTCCCAATGTCCTTACAATAAATTCAGCAATAACCTGAATTACAAAGATACAGTTTCTTTAAAAAAAATACAGCCAAATTCTTTATAGTACTGATTTGGTGGGGTGCTCTAGTGCAAGAGAGAGAAGAAATACAACTTTTGAAGAATCCATCTCTTAACACAAAGATAGTTTAGGCTCTACTGAACTGGCAATGAAGGCTGCAGAATGGGTAGGCTAATTTACAACAGGGGACAAAATCTCTGCTCCCTCGCTCACAAAAGGTTGGTCACTGATAGGAATACTGTCGTGCAATGTTTTGTGGGTTTTAAAAATGCAAGACATAACAGATTTGGTTTGTAATGTGTCAACATGTCTAAATCTTTTCTAATATTATCTCCACTTTCCTCATGCCAGAAAGCAGTCCATCAGGTTTTGAACCTGCCACATGCATAACGAAACATTTACAACCTTTTACATGAAAAAACTTTGTATATTTAAGTTCAAGATATGCATACTATAATACTATCCATGAAATTTTTAAAAAAATACTGAAGTGTAACATTTCAAAAAAGTAGAGGAGCAACACTTAAAATAATCTAAAGTTTCAAAAGTTAATTACATTTCATGATACAACTATTTTAGAGTACAGTGCTGTAAAAGCAAATGTGCTACTATCTTAAATAAAATACTCATAATAACTCTTTGATTACTCAAACTGCAGAAGCTTCTATGCTTGCTGAACTTCTGCCTTAGGAACTGTCAATGTAGTTAATAAACTTTCACTGCAGCTTCACACAGAAAACTGACACAGCACCTACTCTGCTAGCATTATTCAGTGTAATGCAGAAAACAAATGCTAAACTCTTCCTGTTCCTTATTCTTCTCTACAATGTCCAAACTAACTTTTTTCCTTGTAGTAAGCAGTGTGTTCATATGAGGATATGATAGGTTCCACAGCATCATTATGGTGGGGAAGCACAAGATATTTTCATTAATCTTGGCCATCTACTCCATGACATCAAATCTATTCCCAAATTTCAAGACAACATTTTCATACTTAATCCAGCTTTTAATTTAGAGTTACCACCCATAGTGTCAATTTAAATTAAAGAAAAAAAAAGAAAAAAAAGAAGACGTTTGAAGAACTGTGTAAGATTCCGCACAATGTTTATAAAAATTCCACAGAAAACTTTCAGAAAACTTATAAATATGGAAAAGAATTCTGGGATTTCATTCAGTCCTGCCTAATTCTCTTAAGTCTGCCATGAATTATTCACAGAATTCACAGTTGCCAGCACAGTCTCCAGCCAAACTAGTGAAGTTACAATGATCTACTATCCGAGGCATTCCACAGGTGTAGAAGCCTTTTCAAAACGCTCTTAGTGTTGGTTTACCAAGAGGAAACGAGGGCCAAGGGAGCCTGCTGGAATATGCCCAGATTTACAGATCAAAGATCTTTAAATTGTGCTATGGTGAATGCTCCAAAGATTGTGTAGCAAGAATGGAGTACTTGACTACTTGTTCCATTTCGTCTCCAATGCAGAATATCTCCCTTTGGCAAGCTCCACATGGAGCTGAAACAAAAACCAGTTCTTTCATTCGGGTGCCTGAATGTTGTAGACCAATGGAGTAGAAACAGCAACAACCAACTGAATGGAAGAAGGTGGGACATGCTACGTTTTTATGCTTTGCAGCATTAAATGTGAAATACAATGATAGAATAATTCTTATAATAAGAATGGCTTCATTCCAACTGTGCCTGGCAGTCCAACCGTGGCCTAAAATAGCTAAGATTATATATTCTTCATTTTCATAGGACAAAAAGATCTACAGTAATGAGCAATTATAATTTGGCAGTACTTGAATGAACACTACAGCAAAATGGCAATTTTCTGAGCCAAATTTAATTTTTAGCTCAATAGTTGTGTGCGCCAGGTATCACTGTGCTTAAATCACTTAATTTTTTTTAAACAGGGGAGGACCACATTCCAAACTAAGGATAGAATTATGTCTTTGTTTCAACACATCAAACAATTTTTTTGTGTTCAATTATTTGAAATACTGAAGAAGGGACCACACTTCAGTGCTAAAACATTGTAGCAGATCTGGGTTCCATCCCTTACAATGAATATGTCTCTAATAACAACTGTTGGGAAAGCCTTATCTAAAACCCTTTTAGGATAAAGTGGGTTTATAGGTTTTTTGGGGGAAGTTCATGTAATCAGAACCAGGACAAAACTAGATATGGTAAAATAGAAAGTGGGTGCCTCAAGAGTTCAGAGAGTTACAGGAGGTCATTGCAGCTAAAAATGGAGCTCGGGAACCTGTTTTCCCTAGCAGAGCGCTCCAGCCACCCAAGGCACCCTGACATGAGTGATGTCGAACTGACTATACCCACCCTGGCTACGCCTACCTTGGCTCTCCAAGGTCAAACACAACCCTGATGTGGCCCACAATGAAATCAAGTTTGACACCCCAATTTTAGAATCTTTACTTTTTACCCAAGGACTAGAAAATATGTTTATATGAGGCAGCTTTATTCCTTAAACTGTTCCCAAAATTCAAGCTACATTTTATTAATTAGAATACATCAGTTAAAGAGAACTCTAGAATAAGAACAATTATTCCTTTTCATTAGTCTAAACAGAACTATGATATCTAGGTTAAGAAGCTAAACTGGTTTAATACTTGGATTGTGATAATCAGGTAGAGCCAGCTTGGTCTCATACCAAGAAATTGTAAGTTCTAGTCTCACCAGCCAGCTGACTTTGGACCAGTACTCTCTCTCAGCCTAACTCAGTTCACAGGTTGGTTGTTGTTGGGGAAAACAGAGGAAGGTAGAAATATGAAGTATGTTTACTGCCTAGAGTTATTAATAAAAGTAATAAAAGTAGGATAAAAATATAAAATAAACAAATATCAAACTTATAACTGGGAAATTGAAAAATATCCCAGAAGAAGAAAGTGGCAACAGCAAAATCATTTCAGTACTTTTGCCAAGAAAATTGCACATTATTTTCCACTGTGGTTGTGTCACCAAGAAGCCGAACTCAACTCAAGGCCAACTTTATCTTATTTGATTCAGTTTCACGTACAACAAGGAGTATTAGGGAATATTTTTAAACAGCCAAAATATTTTGATAGGGTTGAGGTAGGCAATTAACAAATCACAAAGCTGCAAAAATTTAGAAAACAGCAGAAATTACTTTACTCTATATCAAAGCATTAATCTTGCTAAAACAGTCTTGTCTAGCTGACTGGCTCTCCAAGAGAGGGGAATTTCCAAGTTTTATGTGGAACTACAAAAGACTGAACCTTATTTTTTCCATGCAAATTAGGCATTCAAGCCCAGAGTCTTCTCTTACACAAATGCAATGAGATCAATCATTAACAGTTTGTTGTTCTTTTAAAAGTATGTCTCATTTGACCATTTAAGACAGAGGTCTCCAAACTTGGCAACTGTAAGACTTGTGGACTTCAACTCCCAGAATTCTCCAGCCAGCATAGTCATAAAGTCTTAAAATTGGCAAGTTTGGAGATCTCTGATTTAAAATAAATCACTGCCTAAAGGTGTAACATTGTCTCTGAATAGTCTATCCACAAGACCAAACATGTTGAGAAGATGAATACATGGATGTAATTTCTAATCTACACTGAACCAACTACATAATGTATACATTCTGATATGTAAGCTGTTTTAAGATTTAACTCCCACCCCGCATGCACATTTAGCTTATTTCAGCATTTATAGAACTCTAGCATGCCTATAATTAAGTGTACAATGAACTCATCCTAAATTACAAAATGAGCACATAGCAAAATTAGTTGGCCAATACCATCACATTTACATGAAGTGCAGCAGAGTTGATACTCAAGTGGCCCTAAGAATCATGCTACGCTGAAAATAAATGTCACACTAGTTTTTTGTATTACTTTATAATTGTTTTAAATTAGTTAAAACAAAAGAACACTTGAGTTATTATGTAATATCCTTATGCAGATATCCGGGAAAGGGTGTGTGTAATTTTTTCACCTTTTATATTTCCTCTAAAGTTGTTGATAAAGACAGGCTAATAATCTGAAATCTGCTTTGCCTGGTCCTGTGCCAGTGAATTCTATCACTTAGACCCAGAAAAAATGAAATTGTCATCTAAAGAAAAAAGCATTTTCAGCCTCCCAACCTGCAGAAATAAAAAGGTGGGCTTGCTAAAGTTCTCTCAGAAACCTACCTTAAAAGCATACTTTGATTTCTGGATTCTCCCAACTGGAGCTCAAGATTACTCTGATCAGGAGTTATCAACTGCAGTTCCTGCATGGATTCAGATATCCTACTCAGTTACATGGTTTATTTGGTTTTGGCTGAAAGTGTTGTCTGAGCCCAGTCTCTGGGATTATGGTCAGCATGTTGTGTGAACCTACACAATTGTCTTCCTCACCTGCTCAAGGTTGACCCAACCTTCCATCCTTCCAAGGTCACTAAAATGAGGATCCAGATTATTGAGGGCAATATGCTGATTCTGTAAACCACTTAGAAGGGGCTGTAAAGCACCATGAAATGGTATATAAATCTGAGTGCTATTGCTAACATCTGATAAAGCAACCAATAGCTTAATGTGAACAAAGTTCTTAGTAAAGTTCTGTAAGAACTCCCAGAACAAAGCCTGTCTGAAAATACAGGTGATCCTTGACTTACAACAGTTCATTTAATGACCATTCAAAGTTACAACGGCACTGAAAAAAGGGACTTATGACTGTTTTTCACATTTATGACCATTACAGCATCCCCATGGTCACATGATCAAAAATTCAGATGCGTGGCAAGTGGTTCATATTTACGACGCTTGCAGTCTCCCGGGGTCATGTGATCAGGTTTTATGACTTTCTGACAAGCAAAGCAAATGGGGAAGCCAGATTCACTGAACAACCGTGGTCCTAACTTAACAAATGCAATGCTTCACTTAACAGCTGTGGCGAGAAAATTCGTAAAATGGGGCAAACTCACTTAGCAAATGTTTCACTCAGCAACATAAATTTTGGGCGCAATTGTGCTTGTAATTGGAGGGCTTCCTGTATAGCCATCGTCCCCTGGAAGGAATCCCAGTTGCCTGGACCACCTCCATCTCACATCCCAAGGGACACACGCTCTGTTTTGGCTCTGAGGCCAAAAGACAAAATGCTCGGGGGGGGGGGTTCCCCCAATGCCACTCAATGNGGGGGGGGTGTTCCCCCAATGCCACTCAATGTGAAAAGCACAAGAAAAGCTTTCCAGGCGGAGGAGAGTTTTAGGTGGGGCAGCTGGGCTTAGCAATGGAACCGATACTACCCCCAGCCTTTGACTCTAGGTCGCTTTCCACCACCACCACCCCCAGGCCGCTCTGACCCGTGTCTGGAAGGCTTCCCGCCAAAAAAAGGGGAAGTGTCTCGGGAAGATGCCGCCGGGGGCAACAAATGGGCTTCCCCTCGAGGGCTGCCCGGAAACTGCCCCATCTCCTCGCCTGTGTGGAAGGCACGAGGCGCCCATCTCCCATCTCTCCTGGACTTGCCTTAAGCTGCGACTTGGAGACTTTACCGCTCCTGTCCAAGTCGAGGGCGGTGAAAGCGTGCCAGATGGGCTTCAGGAGCTCTTCCTTCAGGCTCCCCATGGCTCTCCTTTTCTGTCTCCCGGCGCCTGGTTCAAAGCGCGCCTCCCCCCCGAGGGAGCTGCTGCTCCGGCTGCCAGAGAGGCCACCCCCGCTCGGAAGAGAGCGGCCTCCGCACCGCGAAAACGTTGTGCTGCTGTGCTTCCGTCCCAGCCCGGACCCCGGCCCGGAGCGGTGCTTTGCAGAGAGAGGACCTCACTGGAGGGCACAGCAGGCGTCTTCCTCCCAGACCAGGCTCTGACTTCATCTGCGACGATGGGCGGGACTAAATCTGCAAAGCCCTTCCCGACAAAAAATGCAGAGGAATTCAGGCGGATCTTCCTCAAATCCGGCGGAACCCTGATTGTTTCGTACGCAGCACTGCCCTTCGCCGCAGCCTTGCCTAGTAGATCTCGTGTTTACTTCCTTTGGGATATATATATATATATGTTATACACACACACACACGTATAATTGCAGCCTTCGTGGGACGCTGGTCTCCAAATAGCTCTCCTTTCGTCTTCCTTTCATTTTCCAGGGAAACAAAACGTACAAGAGTTGGGGAGAGGGGGATGGAAACGATTTGAAATTGGAAAAGGAAAAAACTGTACCACATGTTTGTTCTCTCCACCTGGTGTAAATTGGAAGGAACCTAATGCAGGACTTCGTTTGCTAGATGTGTGTACCTCAATTTCTTCCAGGAGAACATCTGTCTACTATGTTGATACAGCTTTGGTGTGCAAGAACCCATCGAAAATATTTTTTTTCAACCTACCAGTTAAAAAGTGTCTAATGGGATTTAAAAGTCCTCTAATTGCTTTGATTTGAACTTAGAGCACTCGGTATGAATGGTGTTTATGAGGGTATTATGTATTTAGTAATACATAAGACATTTTTTTTTCAGTTGGATCTGAAATCTGTTGTAAAACATGTACAAGTAGCAAGCACATGTTTTGAAAAGATTCAAAATTTTGTTTTGAATCTGGAGTAAGCCATTGCATTCCAGATGTTCTGCCAAGCTCTTTACCTAGGCAACAATTTTGTTCTTTTGGTGATCCCAAGCTTCCAAAATGCTTATGTGTTGTTTCAGCCAAACCCAACTGTTCTGCGCACAAAAATAGTACATATATAGAATGTTTTGTGCATTCTTAATCATAAGTTATATTGATGCCAAAACAGCACATTGTCCAGGTGTGTACATGTACCATGCCTCAAACCATGATATATAAAAAGTTAAAAACAAAGCAACTTTATTTCTCTAAAACAAGGAAACCAGATCTCTAGATAGCCTAACCAGTGTTCCTTAAAATACGTTCCTAGGATTCTGGACCCCAAGATAATCCTCTTAGCATTGGACTTGATTTGTAATAGTAGATCATTATTTTTTGTTTTCAAACTTTGTGAAATTGCAATAGGTTTTCTTCCACCTTTTCTTCCACTAATCTTGCAGTTGGTTGCTCAGCCAACTGTCCTCAGTCCTGTAGTCCATTTATCATGAGATGTCCATGAACTCCAGCACCTAGTGTGGTCCTTGTTGATCCAGGCAATGATCAATTTAGTATGGATTTTGTAAAATACTTGTCATCATATTGTTTATAGGAGAAACACTCTTTGTCTGGCTCCTCTGCTGAGACCTCCCCAGTATGTTTGAATCTCTGGCATAGCTGTCTTTCTCAGAGAACATAAGCCTACCAACACTGGAGGATTATTATTGTACCAACATATGGCAAAATACATTGAGACATGGTTCTTTACACATATTTGAATCAGAGAAACTTGGCAGAATAGTTTTTGGACCATTACAGAAGAAAGGGAAGATACGATGATCAAAGAAAGCCTGGATCATTGTAACTATTTCCACCTGTCTTTACAATAGAAGTTGGAGATATGACCTGTACTTTTCAGACAGGGAGTTGAAGCAGTTAAAGCAAATTGAGATACCCAAATAGATATTATGGATCATTTTGAGAGTTACAATAACAAAACAATTCTGGTTCTGAGAGCAACTAGTCTTCTACACTTCAGTAAACAATGTAAAACTGCTCAATATCTACCAAAAATATATTTTTCTTTAATTTTTTGTTCTGTACCAGAGGCGAGAAATATATCTTTATAGGACCCAGGAGAAAAGGATTTAGAAAAACTTGAAAAAGTTCAACATCTATTCCAGGCAAATATAAATGGTAAACTAAGCAATAGGATGAAGCCTAGCTGAAGAGATTAGTAGAGATCCTCAAAATTTAAATCTTCCCTCATTAAACTACTACAATTTTTAAGAGGTCAGTAGATCCAGCCATACAGATGACTTCTTGTCAATGTATGCTTGGATTTTTCAAAAGCCTTTGGGGGAAAAAAGAGTCAATAGCTCTTCAGTAAACTAAACAGTCCTAGAATAAAAGGACCAACCAACAAAAGGATTAACTCAGAAAAACCAAAAAGTCAATAACAGAAATATGTGGACAATTTTGTCACTGGAGTCTCTCAAGAATCAATGCTGCAATCAAGAGGTTTATAATTTGGGAAATTGACTTGAGAATTCATTGGGGACTGGACGATTCAGGGTAATAAAATGGTCTGAAGAGCTTCAGAAAAGTGAATGGTCACCCAAATGGAAAATGCAACACAGTTTAATGTGACGCATAATGGGATTCCCCCCACTTCTACCACACTACCAAAAGAAAGTCATATATAGACTTATGGTGTCTGAGTTGTCTTTAACTAACCAGGAAAAATATCTCAGAGATGTATGTTGAGAACTCAACATAGATGACAGCTTAATGTTTGGCAGCTATAAAACAGCAAATCCCATGAGTAAGGCATAATTGTAATTATGTGTTTCAAGCAACATCTGTACAGAGAAAATGGGTCGAGAAATGCTTTCGTCACTTTCTGAAAACACTAAGATGAGGCATGTAGCTCATTTAGTTGACTGGAAGAAGATATAGAACATAAGAAAGCATTTAAAATAGTGATTAGATTATTGTGCCATGGAAGAGGATTGGAAAAGGAAAAAATTGTTTCATTTAAGAGATTTGGTCCCTTAAAGCTGCATCAGTAGAGGAATAGCATCAATATCACGAGAAGTTATAAAACTGTTTTATATTGCACTAGGGAGGCCACACTTGGAATACTGTGTCCAGTTCTGTCAGCATAATATAAAAAAGATGATACCATAGAAAGCGTAGAAAAAAGTAACTAATATAAGGGGTCTGCAGGATAAATCGTACAAGAAATATTAAAGGGAACTAGGTATGTCTAGCCTAATGAAGAGAAAAATTAGGGTGACATTATAGCTATCTATGAAATATGAAGAACTGCTATGGAGAGGTGGGGATCAACTTCTCTTCTTCTCAAAGCTTCTGAGAGTAGGACAAGAAGCAATGGGTGGAATCTCATTAAAAAGAGATCCAATCTAGAACTAAGGATAAACTTCCTGATTGGACAATTAACCAATGGAACAGCTTGCCTCCTGGAGTTGTGGGTGCACCATCACTGGGGATTTTCAAGAAAACATTGGACAACCATTTGTCTATGTTTATACAAGGTCTTCTGTCATGGTGGGGGACTTGGACTAGACCTCCAAAGTCCCTTCCAGCTCTATGATTCTATGATTCAGGGCTATATTTTCTGGATAAAAGACAGTGACAAAAGATGGGCTGCATGACATAAAAAAGCGGAAATGTTTCAACAAATAATAATGAAACAGGGTAAGGTTGGTGAGAAATCCTTTTGGCAAAACCCTGGTAGGGTTGAAAGTGGAAACTCAGGCCTGAGAAGTTCAGATAAAAATTTGTACACTCAAGAAGGAAGTGAAGGATTGACCACAGTTAGATTTTTTTTTTAAATAATAAAGAGGAAGAAAATTTGCTTATGAAGATTGCAGCCTTGGTTGCTTATTTAATTAATGTTTAGACTATGAGCACTGTAAAAGTTCAAATGAGCTTGAACTCATAACATGCAAAGAGAAATATGCCTTATTTATTATTGCTTTTAAAATAATGAAAAGGGAAAAAATCAATAAACAGATAATTATCATTAAAAATACATACATTGTCAAAAAAGGAGGAAAATTGTGCTTTTTTTACAAAAAATGACTTTTCTAGGAGGTATGAAATAGTAGTGGTGAAGGATTTTAATTATGACAAAAACAAAGAGAAATACTCTACTACGCATAATCTGTCTCTAGTCTGTGAGAAATTTGTGACTTCCTTTGCTGATGATCACTTTCTCATTCAGGGAGAAGAGTAATATGCAGGAAATCAATTCTGCTTGTCTTGATCCTTGCAATATGAAAAATTTAAGACTTTCCCAGGTTAAAGCATTAGCCTCATATAAATTGTATCCTGGATGCATACTAACAATCTGATCCAAACTATATAAACATGATACAGAATTTGCCAAATAAATGAAGAGGACAAATAAACCCATCCTCAAAAAGGAATAGTCTCCAGGAAACTATCAATCTGGTAATAATAATCTGACATAGATCAGCAAAGTTTATCTCACAGTTTCCAGAGCAAATGGAATGCTGGAGCCATGAAAGCTTCAAAACTGATTAAGAAGATGGACTTTAATCCTCGTGCAAGCTGTTATTCTTTATAACACCTTTCATTTTTTCAGACTTCCATGTGTATCTGAAGAAACTTTAGAACTCACATTAACTTTAACAACTTGACTCTTTAAAGCAACCACACTTTTTGTCCAGACTCACACAGATATCGGGGGGGGGGGGGGGNGGGGGGGGGGGGGGGGGGGAGCTGCTTTACTTGTACTGCATAGTCTTTATGTGAGATTTGAAGCACATTTTTGCAATTCATTTTTAAAGTATGCACAATGCTTTCAAATGCCCTTTCCCCATATTGTAAGCTGTGCTATTTGTAATTATAAAAACAGTTATAAATTATACATACTTGCATAAATATATATCTTAAATGGTGTTACTGCATGTCTAGACATACACACACAGGCTAGAAGTTAGGCAATTTTAAGTGATATTACTCTTCAAAACTTCCCACTAACCTCTAGTTTATAGGAAGGTAGCCAAATAGATACTGGATTCTTGGAATTTCAAAAACTATTGACAAAGTCCTTCACCAAAGGCTCCTGAGCAAATTCAGCTGGTATGAAAAGGACAAGTACTCTCATAGACTGCCACTGGTTGAAAAACAGAATGAGTAATTCTCATACTGCCAAGATGTACAAAAACGATATGACGATCGACGCTGAGACCAGTGCTATTTATTACATAAATGATCTGGAGTTCAGGCACTGTACCTATTGATACCAAACTCTTCAGGTTGGTAGATTCAACAGGGATTATAAAAAGCTCTGCAAAGATTTTTCCAACCTGGCAAATGCAGTTCAGTGTAAACAAATGTGAAGTGACACAGATTGGCACACACAAAAAATCTAAATTTAATCTGTATTAGTGCCAACTGAGCTGGCAGTGAATGGCTAGGAAAGGGATCTCAGAGCCCCTATGCATAACTTAATAAAATATCAACCCAGAATGTGGCTGGTGTAAAACATGAAATTGTTAGGATTTGGAAATCGAACTGCCGGGATAATAAGCCCTCATTATATCATTAAATAGCAGTTCAGTGGAGTACTGGTCATTCTCTTTTTCAGAACCAAAAAAGATATAAAAAGCACAACTAAAAGAGCAATCCCTCTTTTGAGCAAAGACTACAGCTAATGGTGCTTATTAAGTTTAGACAAAAAGGAATAACATAAAGCTATGTATGGCAATGATAAATTTTTCTTTCTTTCTTTCCCAATTTTAAATTTGTATTTTGTTAATTAAATGCAATTTAAAATAAGTGATTTTAGAACTCAAGGCCACCCATTCAAACACAGGAGCAACAGAAGGAAATCCTTTTTAATACAGTGCATAATTATATTTTGGGATTTGCTGTTGGCAATTCTAGTTATAAAGTCAATTTGGCTGGCTTTCAAAGAGGAAGGGACAGGTTCATAAAGGATCAGGTTTTCAACAGCTACTAATATGGATGTCTGTGTATCATACTGCCTCCTCGGTCATAGGCAGTTGCTATTGAGCCATGTGAGCAAAAGGTTTTGGGAGATTGTCTGCATGAGCTATTAGTTTTTTTAAAATATCACCTGTCTGCATTTGCCCTCATAGTAGCTGCTGTGGAGGAATATTTTGAAACAAGTAGCATCCACTAATATATACATATACATATATGTACATGCATATACATTCAGAGGGTGGTTTATAATATGGTAAAAAAGTGAATTGTTGGAAATAATTCTCAGATGAAATTGACAGTTATGACAGCAGAGTTCACTAGACAATATTTCACCAAGGAATGTTTGTTCCCCTCGGGTATCCTTCTCTATCTTAGAGACTATTTACCACAAGTGTTCACATTGTGCTAGGGGCAAATTGAATTTTTGCCCATGGTCTTTTGTAAAGGGTAGGAAGAACATGACTCATACATGGAAGAATCCGAATCTAAAATTAGGATTTGAAACAATCCCAAGAGTTATTTCAGTATTTAGGGTTCCCCCACATACTCCCTACTGAACCATTGTTTTTGAAGGACAAAAAAAAGACAGAAAAAAAGTATTACATTGTCCAAAGATTCTTGGAAAAATAGGAAAGACTCCAAAATAGCAACAAAAAAACAACAACAACCAAGTTTCTGGTATGTTATTACTGTCACAGAGATACTTCTAAACACACATGTGCATATCCCTACAGAATTTCTCCTTATTTGCCAGGGCAAGTAAACAGTGATGTCATTTAAACTCATCTTTGAATAATGTTTAGGTGTGAGATTGTGAAAAAACTGACCAAGAAAAACCTAGAATAGTTTTAAAACATAGACTTTGTTCAATTTTAAAAAATATTTTGGAATTGATTGTACCTTATTGTCTCCTACAACAACCTGCCTGATATAATGTTGCTTATTGTTTTAATATTTCTTACTGGTTTGGAATAGTCAGTTCTCAGGTTAGGGATAGAAAAAGAAAAGCGTAGTAAAGATCTGAGAACATATCCTATCAACCAGGGTTTTCATGCATTCTTCTGAACTTTTGAGAAGCATCTTCTTATTCACCATTAAAATAATTTGTGTATTTATTCATTTATTTAATGTATAATTATACATTTCATGGAATAGCTAGCCCTCATCTGCTGCCTACTGCTTGCTTAGATGCTGGCAAAGAATGCTGCCTGGATGGCTGGTGAAAAATGCCATACAAGAAAATTCTTATATCCTGCAGTGTCCAAAAAGTCAAGATGGCTGCCTTCATTTTATATGTGTAACAATGCACATAAAAAAGGATGGATTTGATCACACAGTTGTTGCTGCCATGTTGACATTAATCCGCTCCTCACATTTTTGCTTATATTCATAAGAGCAGTTTCTCAAGCTACTGAACAGATACTAAGTTATATGTAGTCCTCGACCTATAACAGTTTGCTTAGTGAACATTCAAAGTCACAACAGTGTTGAAAAAAGAGACATATTTTTCACACTTATGACCATTGTAGCATCCCCATGATCACATGATCAAAATTCAGATGCTTGCCAGCTTGTTCATACTTTATGACCGTCACTGTGTCCCAAGAGCATGTGATCATTTTTTACGATCTTCTGACAAGCAAAGTCAATGGGGAAACCAGGTTCACTTAAAAACTGTGTTACTAACTTAACTGTAATTATTCACTTAGCAACTGTGGCAAGAAAGATCGTAAAATGGGGCAAAACTCACTTAACAAATACCTCACATAGCAACATAAATTTTGGGCTCGCTTGTGGTCATAAGTCGAAGACAACCTGTACAGGAGGTTTGAATTGTTAAATAAATTCTTTGCTATGTCAGCTTTGATGGACCATGGAAATGCAGGGTGCAGATGAGCAGCTATTGCTTATCTAGAAATGAATGAAGCATTTATAATACTTACAATTCAAGAAAACAAAAGAGAAAATTTAATAACTTGGACCCATCCTCTGAACCCGAGAAAAATATCTTAGTACAGCATTCCATAGACTCTTGTGCAACCTAGTGGATGATCTTCCACAGTGCAGGTCCAACCTACTTTTGCAAGACTGGCAAGAAAAAAATTGAGGATTTACAAGAAATTATAAACTATAATGTGTGCATTTTAGTGTGAAAAAGATGCACCTATTTGTTTCATGCAGCACTTTTTTGCTCGGATATAAACGGTTCTGTGAGTAGAAGCTCTTTATCAATTAAATGGGACTTTAGGCCCAAACAATATCCACTGAATTCTTATTTCATGCTATCACAGAGGAAGGAACATTTTATGACTATTACTAAATAGGTGGGCTCTACAATCTAATCTAGATGAGCAGGTTTATTCAGATGGCATTCTGTTCTAGCATGTTAAATAATATGATACAATTTGCAAGTGCACATCAGTGTGTGTAATGCATTTTAAAGCACACATTTGAAGAGGGAGAAAAAAATCTATTTCACATTTTTCCCTCTCAGGATTTTTTTTTCTAATTTGGGATTACTTTTTCTGCCTCAGGCTGTTAGGAATAGCATTTGGCCAAATTTATCTGTTTTTAGAAGCAGAGTTAGATCTGGTTAACATTTGCATTGAGGCAATACTAGGGTCCAGGGGCAATCATTTCATAGGTCAAAAAAGTTGTAGGCACGACTGTGTTATTCAATTACAGAGTCCCCTTTTTAACATTCACAAGTATATATAAAGCAAGCAGGGCTTCAATTGATCCACCACTCAATTGGTGATCAAAGCCACCTTCTTTACATTTTATATCCCACCCATACATCTATATTCAACTACAAACCATTTTTTGTGTATGGCTATTAAGAAATTGCAAGATTCTATCCATGAAGTGGCAAGGAGTTGAGCTTGAATCAAGTTTTATTTTTGTATTTTTTCCCAGGGGTAGTTTTGAAAACAGAAACACACTCTAGTCGAAATACTGATGAGAGGAACAGCCAAAACTGCAGAGGAAAACCTTATTCTACTGTTTGCTTTACCTCTACCAGGTTTGATTATATTTTTGTCCCAATCAAGAGAGATATTTTGCTTGAATTTGTTGATGTTGTTATAGTTACTTAGAACTAGTTTGGAGTAAGTTTAAGGCACCAGGCTTTAAATCAGCCAGCTGGGTGACTTTGAGCCAGTCTAGCCATTTCAGGAAATGGTAAAACCATTTATGAAACACTTTCTTAGGAAATTGCTTGAACTTCTCTTTTTTCTAAGAATGATTTAAAGGCAGGGAAAAATAAGCATTCTGTTTCCCAAATTGATAATTATCCTGTAGCAAGATGGGTGGCCAATAAATTTTATAAATAAATAAACAAACAATCTTGTGGGCTCAGTACTGAACTAGCAGGGGCACATATTACCTTTCTCCTTTTCCTCATTAAAATCACAAGAATGGATCTTCCATAAACAGAGGCAGATATTCCAAATGAATGCATTTATTTTGATGTAAGCACATGCTGTACTATCACAAAAGACAGAAATTAATACTACTAATGTAACATTTGGAGGGGAGGGAGTTTACTTGCACTCTGACCTTTTAAGTACTGGCACGGAAATTGTCTCATAGTCTTTCAATGGTGATTCATAGCTTCAGGAGGATACATTCACTAAGTTAGGGCAGATGACAATCACTTTTCCCTGAACAGCTTAATTATCAGAAAATGCATTATTTAAGTTAAACAAAGTGTCCTTAAACTTAATACAGTAACTCTTTGTGTACCCAAGAATGTATACTTTAAGCTATTGTCAAAAATTCTTCTATCTTTTGCACACTTATTAGGGCTTGCACATGAGTAATACATGAGTAAATGGATGGAATCTGATGGTCTATTTCCATTTATGGAGGCAAGATTTTCCTCAGGCTACTGGAAGGTATGATTGGTCTTCCTTGCAGCCTTCCCAGCATATCCTTTATAGGGGAAAGAGGAGGAAGAAGTAGAAAAGGAAAGAAATTTATAGACTGTGCCTTGATTTCATTGACACTAGAAATCCAATTGATTTGGAGAACAAATCTTTTCAGCTGTTCAGTGTCCTGATGGTGGATGTAATAACTATGTAGATTGTTCGGCTGCGCCTTTAGTTAGGGTTAATTCTCCCTTATAGCACTATTATCTTTATTTATTTTTCAGATTTATTTTTATTGGATTTTAGCAAAAACAAACCTTATGAATTTCATAACTGATAAGCTGTTTTGGAGACTTTATGAGAAGCTGAAAGGTTGGACATATTTTGTTCTATAAACTATATTATAATTCTTTTGGGAATAACACAGCTTTTAATGAACACTTTTAAGATGAAACAAAAAGTATGATGGAAGGTTTCTTTAGCTGGAGAACAATATGATGTGATGTGATGACAAGTAAATATAATTCCATATAATGGCGAGAAACTTTATCTCCATAAAAAGCAAGGCCAAATATTAAGCAACAGCAGATCAGCACTGGCATATCTGGGGTTTGAAGATATGAATTCACTGAATTGCATTATACCGTCAGTGTCAAAAAGCATTGAAGGACTATAGAGATTCTTGGAGCAAAGCTCACATTTACTTTTTCACAGGTTTACTGAATTATTCACTATATAAACATTAACTACTATGCATTATTTAAACAGCATCAGAGCACATTCAGGATTAACTAATATTCTAAAGTTAGTGACAATGGCATAATAAATTGATGAAATAATTCTGGAAAAGTTTTTCTCTACCCAGTGCAAGGAAGTTATTAGTTGTCCATTGTATGCAGAGTAAAGCATGCCAAGACAATTATTTCAATTGGTTTAGGCATCTTTGTTTGAGCATAATAGGTTAAGTACCACAGATTTGAGTGCAAAATAATAGACTATTCAGATAATTGAACACTATCTGTCGCATTGCAGACATTCCAGTTACTCTTCACATTCAGCAACGTAATGATCTCACTGGTTAAAACTTAGTACATTTATATGGCATAGTCATTTTATCCAGTTCATCTAATTAATATTTTTCTTTTTCCTGCGAAGATATGAACTCTTCAAAAAGTATATTACACATTAGATTAGAACAGTATAAAGCATATTTTCTACCAACAAAATGTATTATTAGACAGCAAGAGTTAATATTTTCTGCATTTCTTCGCTGTCAATTTGTAGTCCTAATATGCAGTTGCAAGGACACACAGAAAACCCAAAACTCTTGACAGGAAACTGATGCTCCCATGATAACAGTATACTGCTTTTAAGTTACTTGAAGCTTAGTGTATAGCTATAGTCAAGTTATCAATCCAAATTTTTTAACCCCTTGCTTCCAAAATGTCCATAAGTACATCGTGCTTTTTGTTTTCATATTTTTTTTAAATATCTCATCAACTTCATTCAAGCATGTTTTCCTTTTTGTCTTAAAACCATTCATTTTTGCAATCTTCGTGTTCTTTATATGATCAAATCACCTTGACATAGCAATAGCACTTATATATTGCTTTATAGTGCTTTACAGCCCTCTAAATGGTTTACAGAGTCAGCATATTTCCCCCAACAATTTGGGTCCTCATTTTACCCAACCTCGGAAGGATGGAAGGCTGAGTCAACCTTAGCCTGGTGGGATTTGAACTGCCAAATTGTAGGCAGCTGGCTACAGAAGTAGCTTGCAGTACTGCACTCGAACCACTGTGCAACAGAGGCTCCTACTACTATACTCCACTACTTTTATAGTGGTTAGTCATTTTATATTCAATTTGTATCCATTCTGAACAATACTTTATCTCTATTACTTTATTATCACACAATTGAATCCCTTTTTCATTTCACTCACTGTATTTTATATTTCTTAACATTCCTAATTCTTGCTTCCACATGACAAAGTGGGCAGGAGATTCTTATACAACATATTTCACTTAGTTTGATAAATCACTCTATCCAACATTTCTAGTTTATAAATGTTAATCTTATTATTAGGCAAAGAGGAGAGCACTACACATCATTATTTTACTCCCTATTTAATGAAATATTCATATATTTTCACATATTTTATTTCTATCACATGCCCTTACTATGTTTGGCAACCAAACTTCAATTTCTCAGTTGCTCAAAACATTCCACATTTCCAATTTATTTGCTTTATGCAATTTCTATTAATCAAGTTCAATTTATAATCATAAATCTCTCAATGGACAAGAGAACAAAATTCTGGTCTGCACATGCTGCACTGCACTTCCCACATTTTGTTGTCACCTCAATACCCGTTAGCTGGAATTCTGCTTTGTTTCTATAGTTTTTGCTTTCAATCTTGTTACTTTCCCATTCGTTTGTATAGGGAAATAAAAGGACTATTGTTTAAATCCTGATTGGTAAATGCACATTAAACAAGGTAAGAGTTGTTTCATAAGTGAGCCATATCCCTATTTAACATTCCTCCAATTATAGCTATTCCTGAAACTTTACCAACTATACATTATCTACCAACATTTTCAAATCTTTTTCCTCTCCTGGAAAGATTTTGTCTCTCCTAAAACATTTTAGCATTCATTTTTATTCAGCTTTAACATACAATTCCCAATCAAGTCAACAAAATATATCTTTAGAACCCCTCATTTCAATTTTATCCCAAATCATTATCGTTTTCAATTCCATTTGCACTTGTTTTAAGAGTCTCCTTGTTTATTCCTCACCCACTTCCAAAACATATGAATCTTTTTCAATCGTAATGAACAAAAATACTTACAATCAGTCCTTGAAGTTGCAGTTGTGGCAGCATCCGCACTCACACAATCATGATTTGGGCATTTACAGGTGTTTCCTGGTCACACGATCACAAGTTGCAACTTTCAGAGTTGGCTTCCAACAGTCAATGGGGAAGCTGGCAGGAAGTCACAGGTTGCACTCTCATGTCACACTTAATGACCTGTGGTGATTCACTTAATGACTGTGACTGGACCAATACTAAGCTGAGCAGAATCATATTGTATAATGATGGTGTTGCTAGTCCCAATTCCACTCAGTGAGGACTTTTTTCCCTCCATAGTCTTTCATTTCAGAATTACATCCAGCATCCCTTTTCCTACCTCCCAATAGCACAAGTCCATTAAACTCTACTGCAATCTTTTTTTTCCAGCCCCAAGCAACTTCCACATCTTTTCTTCAATATAACTATTCACTCTTTTGGGAAATGAATATTGCCACACTTTCCTAGATATACTATTGACTCATTTCTTTCAGTTCTTCCAGGTTAATTTTTCAAAGAGACTCCTCATGCTACCAAATAGTCTGTCAAACAATTAGGATCTCTCATCCTTTTATCTTTCATTGTTTCAATATTTCATTATCAACATTTTAATATTTTTATTCATTCCTTTTGTAAGTTTACCCACATCATATTAATATTGTACTTCTATTACCAAGTGAGAACAGTTCTTTTTCTAAGCAGATATTCACCAGTGACTAATCTCATTAATTTTTAGAACTTGACTCATAGTTTCATATATGCTCTCATCATTCCATTTGCAATAGAACAAGAAGTAAGCAGCCTTAGCTTATATTTAAAAAGCAGGATATAAATCAAATAAATATGCTCTAGTTCCTTCATCATCGCCATTGTGACAGTAACAGTGTGTAACAGTAACTCTCTCTCTCTCCCTCCCCCCTCCCCCTCTACACAGACACACATCACCAGCTGGACCTATATACATATTTATCTTTGATTATGGCTTATCTTCTTGCTAAAGATGGCACTAACCACTGTTGGTATTTTTGACTAGTACAAGCACAGCCAAAAGTCATGTTTTATCCCAAGTATTTTGATGACATTCTACGAAAGTTAGGATTTTTAAGAGACAATCTTAATAGGACGACTTACTATTTCCTGTATCTATCTAACTAGAAGATATACAGTGTAACTGGTACACATCCAGGATGAAATGAAGAATACTGAAAGCCACATCCTGCCTCGAAAGCATCAGGCATTATCTCAGCAGACATACTGTCCAGAACAGCAGGACTTCATCAGTGGGCCTAAGTAGACCTAGGAATGTTTTTGTAGAATAGTATAGCTGTAATCTTTGTAACTGACCACTTTCCCGCAAAAAAGACAATGTTAATTTCCAAGTAGCACTTTAATATTTTGATTAAATGCTAATTAAAAACAGAGTGAAACATTCAAGTAGGAAACTGGTTTAAACCAAAAAGCCAGTAATAGATAGCATCTATTTGGGCAATATTGAAACAGATTACTAGGGCACCGATTATATTATTCTCTTAACTAAAATTGAAATAAATTTGAATAGGATCTTCTGAAATTGCAAACTACAGCTTTTATGTTGTACAATGTAACAGCTATATACAGTTCTTTGAAAAATGTTAAAACAGTATACTTATGTACAAATAATGAAACATATGAACAGTGACATTCACATATTAATAGAGGAGGGAAGGTAGAAAAGAAAGAGGAATTAACTTGACAACTTTTATCAGGAACAATTATTAAAAAAGACATTTACACTAACAATGTAATTCAAATATAAAATTGGTGTGCTGTTTCTGTACACAGTACACTAGCTTCAAAGAAGGAAGCTGCTTTCACTGGAGCAACTCTGGTATTTTTTCACATAATTTTTAAAAAGAAAGCCCACTAACACAATGATTGTTTTAATGCTACAGTTTACAGCAAGACAAACTAAAAATAGCAGCAGTTTCACATGGCATGTATCCACAAGATTACTCCTGTGGTTTGCAACAATGCCTAACAAAGTGCTCCCAGTTGAATCCACGAATAAAATTCACAACAGATTTACCTGACCCCAGGTATGGTTTGGCTTGTTGTCCTTTAGACTTTCTCCATGGCACTTCTTATCTCCATGCCTGATGGAGCAATTTATAAAGTAATTCTTTATATTATCAGGAAAACGCCTTTTCTAACAATGCATTAAAACTAAAAAGCAGCACACCATTCCAATGGTTGGCTCTGGATGATATAATATATACTATAGTCAAAAGCCTGTTCAGCAGTGGCTCCATCCAGTGTTTTCTGAGCAGCCTTCCTTTGTGCATTGGGATCTCCCTTTCTTCAACTTCACAAAACAATCTCCCAAATCTACTCAAGAGAATCTCTTTCCTCACAATCGTAAACTCTCTAGAATAAATTTAGGGAGTGCACAGCACTGAGGAGAAATTCATTTCACTTGGCAGTGGCTATTTTTCCAGAAAATGAAGATCTTGAACATAACTTCTAAATATTGGGAGAAGCAGAGAAAAAGATAATTGTTTAACTGCATCTTGTAAAATTCAATTTGCATTAGGCTTCTTTATAAAACCACTGACAATGATTAAATAGAAACAGATTCCTCTCTTCTATTCTTAATTCAATCCAGCAATAATCAATTATTTTCCTTTGTCAGTTTATGAAATAGAGTCATTAGTATATTGTGAGACTAACTGAGCGGTTCATTTTTTTCCCAGTAAGACGAGCAATTCTATTCTGTGCTGTAGATCTAGTTGTCATTCGATCTGTAAATTGTGCTCGCTCCTCAGCAGCTGCCTTTGCCATTTGTGCTTTCTTCAACTCCCTGTAAAGAGGTAAAAATCTGTTATTTCCCCTTCAGATAATATTGCAGAAATTTTAACTAAAATCATTATAAAGAATCTGAAACAAAGGTATAACATAAATGGCGTTGCTACATATTTTACTTCTTCTACAACATGATTAATTAGAGATGGAGCAATTTATAACACTCTGTACATTTGGGCTACGTTAGTTCTTTTCACACCATCTTTAATTTGATCTCTCTTCCTATGGAAGAACATCCCCTTTTTATGTTCCTTGACTCTTTACAACCAGTTTTACTCTCTCTTGTGCCCACCGCCCCAAGAAAAAACTCTCTGAATCATACTCCTACCACTAGCCATATACACAATAAATAATACAAGAACATCCCAAATCACAAATATTCAGTCTCACCCTAACCACCCCACTATTCTCTTACATAATTAACATTCCTTCCTGGCCAACAAGGATCCCTCTTACCACTCTCCATATAATCCTCTCAGATCAATCCTTTCCCAATATACACCACCTTGATTATGGCCCTCCAACTCATTTATTCATCCTTCCACTTCTCACGTGAAGGATGATATCCAAGAACCAATTTTCTATTTTAATCCACCACTGAAGTCCAAAAGTCAAATCACCCTGGCTATACCTCCAGAGATCTAACTATTTGAAGAACTCTACACAGAACTCCATCCCAGTTTTCAAACTAAGTCCAACTTTGTTCTTAAGTAGCCCCCAAACAGCCTTGTTCTGCCCAACAGTCAACCACCAGCTTACCAGGCAAGGCTCCAATTCAAATATCACCATTAATGCTAGAAGGATGTTCCAGCCTTCATATGTATTTTGGAAGCAGCCTGACTACATTCATGCTGCTTCTTCCTCCCCATACCAAGGCTGTTCTCCTGCTTCTGTCACCGATGAAATATTCAAGTCTTGACACTCACCAACTGCTTCTCTTCCTTTCTACTTGCCCTGGACTGCTAGGCTCTAATGGAGAGTTTTCAGGAATTAGCCCTAACTTAGGTTAGTTAAATCACTGAAATACTATTGTGGTCCAAATCCTTCATGAGGCTGTCAGCAACTGTCAAACCGACTGCTATCTCCACACTAACTCCAATGTTTTAGCTTGTTGTCTTACTTTTATTCCCCAATATTGTTTTGCATATTCTGTAATACTCTGCTTTACACTTTTTTTTTCTAAAATTCAGCCTGTCTAAATTTATTCCAACTTTAACACATTTGGCACTGGACATTTTATATCACATTTAGTATATTTTAAAAAAGGAAGGAGAAAGGGCTGCAATAAGTCTATACAAGTAGTGCTCAATTTATAATCTTCCATTTAGTAACCTTTCAAAGTTACAACAGCATTGAAAAAACCATTTTTCACACATCACTGTTGCAGCATCCCCATGGTCATGTGACCAAGATTCAGCTGCTTGGCATTTATTTCTGACATTGCAGTGTCCCAGGATTATATGATCATCTTCTGACAAACAGCATCAATGGAGAAGCCAGATTCACTTAACAACCATGTTACTAAGTTAACAATGGCAGTGATTCACTTAATGACTGTAGCAAGAAAGATAGCAAAACAGGGCAAAACTCACTTAATTGTCATGCATAGCAATAGAAATTTTGGGCTCAATTGTTGTTGTAAGTTGAGGACTACCTGTACAACTTTGCAATTTTAACCCAGTCAGGTCTCCTTTAAGAGCCCTATTGGGGAAAAAATCCATGAATCACAGACCCTCCACCCCCCAAAAAAAACAATGAGAACTTTTTTTTGGCAGGGAGGAGTGGGGTAAGAATCTTGTAATAAAGCTAAAAGGAAAAACAAGACCCTTTGCTGCCAAAACAACACATGAATGAATGAGGGGACTGTCAATGAGTTTCAGGATATATGCAGGATGGGGGGATATTTCCTACCAAAATTTGAAAAGCTTTTTAAGTTTCGCGAATACAATTTTGTACAGATACCATTATCCATGAGAGAATTTCAATTTATTAAGACTGAAAAGCATGCTATTTCAGGCACTGGAGGCACTTCCTTTAAATTATCAATTTCAAGCTTCATTGATAAAGTAAGCTACAGATAACTTGTTTTCTTTTGATTTTCATGGTGCAACCTGGCATGCTGCTCATATGAATAATTTTCACATTCAACTAGAACATTCACTGAATTCTCACCTTCCTTCTGATTATAGTATTCTATTTACACTCTGTAAATTACCTTTGGATTTTGATTTCATCAACTATACTGATAATACTTTAGAAAACCATCCATCTTCCAGGGATGGAAGCCAGGATGGACTTTTGATCGTCTCTTACATCGTTCTTTTAAAAAAAGGTGATATAAACATGCCTCTTGCACAAAAAAAAAACAAACCCCTATCCGTTTTATTCTTATTGGGAGCCCAAAGATCTTTTCACAGCAAGTGAACACATTGTCTCTAAACACTTAGAAATCAGTTTCACTCCAACCTTCTGTAATGGCATCCTAAGTTATATTTCTGAAGCCAAAATATTGATATTCTAGTTCAGATCCCTTTGTATTAATGCTTTAGAAAAATTGCACACCTCTTAATTTTGTTAAGACAGTTGTTTACTATCAATAGTATTCCTCAGTACTTTAAAATAGGCATAGTATATAGATTAAACTTACTTTTGCAACAAAGAGTTTTTGAACTTTTCAGCATTCAGTTCTATTCGTAGTTGGTCAGCACTCTTTCTTGCAGTGGATAACAATGCAGAATGCTTAACTAGAGCTCCTGCTGAGGGCCTTTTCTCTGGGTCAGGATTTATCATAACCTGGAATAGATTGAAGGTTCATTTGATTACTGTTTTCTTCTTCACATATGAAGGAAATATGTAGTTTGTTGCTATATATGCTTAAACTTACTTTTAGCAAGTCTAATAAATCTTGAGAAAGGACTTGTGGGATTTTGGGTAGTTTTCCTTGTCGAATTTCATGCCATTGATCCCCATTGGCTGGCAATGGTTCAGCCCCAGCAGCACATATAACAGTTAATGCCAATGCAAAAATATCCGCTTTTGGCAAGTAATTATAGTTCTGGAAAAAAAATCACCATACAAAAGACATCAAATTAAACAATCTTTCTTCCCTATATTCCAGTTCTTGTTTATAGGATAAAAATCTGAAACAATCCTTCCATAAATCAAATCAAGATTGATACTCAATCTTGTTTACTCAATTAGTTGTTTTGTCATAATTTAAAATTACATTACCTCCTGTAAAACTTCATTGGCAAGAAAACGACTATCTCCCTCCTCTACCTGAGGACTGGCTATTCTAGTGACGTGACCAAGATCGCCTATATTAAAACAGTAAAGGATAAAAAATTACTTTCTCAAAATTAAAAAAGATTTGCATTAAGAGATATAATTCTGGTATTTCCTACCTATTTTGAAAACAACTCTGCTAGATGACCATTCATCTTCATCTCCTTCTTCAGATGTAGCAGTTGGAATTGAGGTCCTAGATATGAAGATATTACCTGCCAAGGAATAAAATTATAAAAAATGTATCTAATTTCAGAGGTAGAATTCTCACTGCTCCCTTGTGCCTCTTTGAGTAACGTACACTAGTGTTAACAGCTTCCTTGGAAAGAAGCCAAACCTTTAAAGACAAGAAAGCAAACTTAATCTCACAAAAATATTTCCAAAACAAATACAACAGTTGGCCAACCACATGTTTCAAAAAAGAACTTTTGCACTGTATTCTGTGGTTAGATTTGAAAAGTTTCAGTTGCTAAGGTGTGGTTCACCATTCATTTTGATACTACTGTGTGTGTGTGTGTGTGTGTGTATATATATATATTTGTGCTGTTTAGCTTCCTTCGGGTATTATCCCACGTCATTGTAGTTCTGTTAAAGTTGTAGCAACGTATTCAGCTAGAATCTCATCTGCCATCATCAGGCTTCTGTATGGAAGTGTGTCCACAGTTCCTCTGTTTCAAATTTGAGGCTGGTCTATTCTGATTGGCTATTAACCTGGGTCTGTGTCATTGGACTTGGAGTTTGATTGATTGTGTTTCTGGTTTCTTCTGTCTGTTTTGTGGCTTTTGGCTGGCAGCACTCTGTTCTTGTGTTGGAGGCTTTCAATGCAGCTTGGCTTCTGTGAAAGGATGTGCTTTCATCAGCAAGCTGGGTTTCACCTGGGTGCCTGGTGGGGGGTGTTTGAGTTGGAGGCATCAGAGGGAGTCTGTCTGTGCTCAGTGTTGTCTGTTTTGTGTGGTGTGGAGATCTTTCTATTTGAGAGTGCAGGCTTCCAAATGATTGACAGTCTGCTGGAATCATCTCTTCTATTCATGCGTCAGGTCTTTTTTCAATCTCTATGGCTTCTCTGATGATTCTGGGCTGGGGTTTTCTAAGTGGCTAGGGGTTTTGGTGCCATTGAAGTTGATGTTGTGACCTGTGGTTTTCACGTGTTGGACTAGTGAGGAGGTGGTTCCAGCTTTTTTACTGCATTTTTGTGTTCATCTAGGCGGGTACTTATTTTCTATTGGTCTGTCCAATGTATGTGGCCGGGCATGATGTACAGGGAATTTCGTATATGCCTTGGTTTTCCAGGTCAATTTTGTCTTTGGGGTCCTCAGGATGGCTGCTATTTTTTTTGTCTGTTTTGAAGGCAGTCTGATGTGATGCCTGTGTAGTATCTTACTGATTTATCTGTAGTACCTCTTATGTAGGGCAAGACAGCTGTTCCAATAGCTCGTTGGTCTTCTAGGTCTCTGTTATGTCTTTGGTGTGTTTTTGTGGAATCAAGCTGGTGATTTTGTTTTTGTGGAAGCCAATTGGCTGTCAATACTTAGTCAGGGTGCATTAGTTCAGTCTTTATATGTGTCATATCTGCCAGTGCGTTTGGTTTCTGGTAATTAGTGTCTTCGCCACAGAATTTATTGGGATTGGGCGTTGAGGTAGCGGTTGAGGTAGCGGTTGGTGTGTGTTTTCTTTTGGTATATGGTGTGTCCCAGTGTGCCATGCTGTTCTTTTGTAGATTAGTACATCTAGGCAATGGTAGTTGTTTGTTTATTTCCATTTCATGTGAACTTGATTTTGGTGGTGTGTGTTTTGTAGGTGTGTTAGGAAATTGTTTAGGTTTTCTTTTCCATGGGGCCAGATCAAAATTGTGTCATCGATATATCTTAGCTCATATTTTGGGTTTGTGGGTGGCATTAGCAGGGCTCTGGATTCGAATTCTTCCCATGAACAGGTTTCAAATGACGGGTGACAGTGGGATCCCATAAGGGCTCTTCAATTTGCTTTTGTATTCTTTGTCCTTTGTATCATGAATATATGTGTTGGTTAGGCAGTGTTCTGTTAGTTCCATGAGGTCTTTAGCTGGTTGGTATTTATTTTTGATGATTCCAAGAATTTCTTTTATCGGGACTTGAGTGAATAGTGAAACCACGTCGAAACTTACAAGCAGATCTTCTTGTTCTACGTGTAGATCTTTGATTATTTCTAAAAAGTGTGTATGAGTTTTGTACATATGAAGCTGCGGTTTCAGCATAGGGCTGTAGTGTTTTGCTAAGTATTTACCTAGGTTTTGTAATGGTGCTCCTATGGAGCTGACTATGGGTCTGAGAGGTATGCCTTCTTTGTGTATTTTTGGTGAGGCCGTTATAATTTGGGGGCATCTAGAAGATTTTTCCTCTTGGGATGATCGTCATCTGTGTGGAATCCACACAGAAGCCTGATTGATGGCAGATGAGATTCTGCTGAAACGTTGCTACAACTTTAACAGAACTACAATGATGTGGGATAATACCCGAAGGAAGCTAAACAGCATATATATATATATATATATTAATATTAATTATATGTTCATCATGGAAAAATATTAAATCCTTAAATCCTTACAATGCAGAAGTCATCAGATTTTATAGTACTTACTAGGTTTTATGTCCATGTGCACCAGTGACATTGAATGGATGTATTTTAAACCACGAGCAACTTGTAGTAGCAAATCTTTCAGTTCTGGTTCACCAAAGTAACGCATATTCCTATAGTTTTCACTTATAGCATCAGCTAAACTGCCACCTGAATATAAAATTAAATCATATTAAAGGATTAAAAAACACCCTGTTTTTTATTTTTTTGCATGTTATATTTAATAATTGTTCTTTAAAATATTTGGCTTTATAATGTTGATAGAAGCCATAGAAGCCATAGACTTACAGAATGGTTTTGTTTATTGCTGGTATTTCTATGCCATGCTTCTCCAAACAGCTCCAAGCACATGTGGTTAAGATCACTACTGAGTTCACAATAAAGAAATAGGAACTATAACTTAGACTTTATATTCTTGCTAACTCTAGATGTAAGTAGCACAAGGAAATTTTGTTATGTAGTATTAGAGAAACACATTCTTTTTAGGTTTCTCTAACTCACATGCAATCAAGAGATATTAACATTAATATTAACTAGACTTTGTCTAAATGATGCTCATGAATATACATAAAACATTTGGAATATTTAACAATTATTGATACACAAAAAAACATTTCCTTTTGTGTAAATTAAGAGTCAGGTTTGCTTGTACAGTCTGTGTAACTTTTATAAAAAGCTTCAAATGTTTCCTCTGTTTTATGTTATTTTACATTAGGGATGAATCAATAGATGCCTCATAGATGCCATGTGTGACTATTTCCATTGGCTGGGCTGAAATCCTGCCTATTGTTAAAATATATCACTGGAGCAGAAGGTAAGAAAAAAAATAAGGAAATCACAGTGCAGAGGTGTGGCATGCCCACAAGAAAGCTAAGTAGTAGCAAGACATAGAGAAGTTATAATTTTGGCTTCCATATGAATCCCTGGTTGTTAGATGATCCTACATTTCCATTGTGGAATAAAAGTTGATGCTTTAATATGGATGTTTTGAAGGGTATAACTGGAGTCCCTCACAATTAATATAAAACAAAATGAGCAGAAGAGAAAAATGTATTTCAATATTTAATTTTACAGTTTCAGTTGAACCTGAAGCACATGAGTCAGTTACAGTATTACTCTTATTTTTTTAATAAGGAAATTTGAAATCAGCCTTGATAGATAGACCCATCAAGCAAAATAGACAACTATTCCTAGCTCAGGAGAAGAAAAGTTTTTCTTTTGATATTTGAAAGAACAGCTTCCTGTCTCATTTTAATATGCATAATTTTATTATAATTCAGCTTTGATGATTTAATGTATGATAGTTCTTCCATTTTTGTTTTGCTCTGTCATAATTGTAATCACACAAAAACCTGTACAAATTCTGAAACTGAAATCCGTAATCCTTATGAAATATTTTAAGAGTTTTTATTTTAAGGTAACAAGGATTGACAAATCTGTAACAGGCAATAAATATTTACCTTTCTAAGACACTTGCTTAACAACCTACTATAGGTATTTTTCTAGTCATTAGAACAAAAACTTACTTACCATTACAATATTCATTCTGAATAAGCATATGATCATCTTCAGCCCAAGCAGAGAAGTATCTGACTACATGTGAATGCTGTCCCAAAACTGCATGAGCATAAACTTCCCTAAGAGCGTTTTGCCTATCATATTGGGAAAAAAACAATTTCACCAAAAGTTATTATCAAATATTAAGTTGTCAAATAGATAGAATTCTGGTCATTTCAGTAAAGTAATACTTTTTAAAAATTATTCTGCATAATGCAATCATGTTATGTAATTTAGATAAAACTTCAGTCAAATACAAAGAAATGTACAGGAAACAATGTTTCTTGCATGAGGTGAATACATTTATGAATTAGAGATATGCTTGACCCATTTCAGGTAAGGCCAAAACAAATCCCAGAACAAAATTTGAAAAGGTCTAATGTGTAAGTATGGCAAGCCTGGTGCTCCTTATCCTTTTTCCTACTTTTTTTGCATGACCTATGTGCCAGTTTTCCCCAACCCCTAATTTTTCTAGATCCTTGCTTTTTCTTGGGAACTGCACTTTGCATTTAATTGCAACTTACTCAGTTGGTGAAACTATCCTGTGCCCCAATCTTTCTAGACAACTTCCTTACCTACTACTAATAATCTTGCCCTTTTCCATTACCTCAGCTCAGAACATCTGTATTCTGAAGCCATGCCAGGAAACATAAAAGTGACTGATCTGTTCATGGAACATTTTGTATATCCCTAGAAAAGAGCTACTGTAGAATCAGTTATATTTAGGATTGTTCCAAATATATTAGTGGATCTATGTTAATTATTTTGATACAAAAATGGTATGCACAACTATACAACTCAAAGGTGCTTTTTTCAAGAAGCAACTGGACTTTCTGTTTTTTCTCCGAAGACATTTTATTTCTCATCCAAGAAGCTTCTTCAACTCTGACTGGGTGGTGAGGAAAGCTGAAGAAGCTTCTTGGATGAAAAGCAAAACATCTTCAAAGAAAAACCAGAAAGTCCAGTTGCTCCTTGAAAAAAGCACCTTTGGGACAACCATGACCTGGATAACTGAGAATCTCCATAAAGATACAATTATACATTTTAAAAGTACAAACAATTCATTAACTTAATTGCAGAAACATTATTATAAATTTTTAAATGAGTTATGGGCACAGAAGCAAAATATAACACAAAATATTTTGCATTTAAAAATACTTTGCATTTGTTACGAATACTTACTCATCAACTGAGCCAGCCAATGGTTTCTTAGATCGCTTTATTGCATAGATGCAACCATCAAGTCTTTTCACACATTTGAATACAGAACCAAATTCACCAGAACCAATCTTCTCCAATTCATGAAATTCTGTGGCATATCGAGATTTCATATTGCTTTCTGTTATGCTGATCCGCTAAAATTATGTAAACATAAATACTGCTAAATCCAATGTCACTGAAATGTGTTTATTTAGAAATAGGTGGTTTTATGGAATATCTTTTATTTTACCTTGGCAGGTCTGACAGTTTCATCCTCAAATTCTCCATCGCTTGCTTCCATGTCCTCATCACAGGAGCTAAAATATAAAAATATACAGAAATACAATGAAATCTTAACTTTCCAATAATTTTTTGTTAGTAATACATCATTCATTCAGAGGCAAGATGAATATGGGACATATGAGCAAGAATAATGCTAGGAGTACAGAAAATCTTAAATGAAATTCACTCCTCTAGATAGGATTGTTTCTTACTGTATTATGCTGATACCACAACATTTGACCAGAGTAGGATATCTCTGTGAAGCAGTGAAAAAGTTAAGTGAAGAATGGAATTCTTTAAAAGAAAAAAAAATAGGAATATAAAATGAACAAAATGCAATTTATTTTTGAATGTTTTGAATAAATAAAAATAGAAATCTGGTCCATAGAGAAAAACTAGGCCATAAGCTCCTTTTTTAAACAATAAGATCATTTATGCTAGCAATTCTTAACCAAGAACCAATCAGTACATCTCTCCTGATATACTGCATGTCTCTTTATCTCCACATCTGTGGAGTTAATAGCTTAAGAGTAAACATGGAAAACTATGGCTTCAATAATCCAAGCAACGAAGCTAAACATATAGCAATTTTGGTAACAATAACACATTTTAACAATGATTTTGTTTTGACTATTACTCCTAGCTTCATGAACTTAACTTTTTTTGGGAGGTGGGGGTCCATTTCCATTCTGGTTTGGCCAGAATTCCCTGTTATGTTCCATAAACTAGAGCTATGATGGCGAACCTATGGCACATGTGCCAGAAGTGGACGCACAGCCATCTCTGCTGGCATGCAAGCCATTGCCCCAGATCAGGTCCACTGGGCATGCGCCTGCCCTCCCACCAGCCAGCTGATTGTCGGGTATCTGCCACACTTGTGCAGGAGCAGGGCATGTGCGGGAGACGTGCGCATGTGCAGAGGCGCACACTGAGGGGGTCATGTGCAGGGGGGTGNAGCTGATTGTCGGGTATCTGCCACACTTGTGCAGGAGCAGGGCATGTGTGGGAGACGTGCGCATGTGCAGAGGCGCACACTGAGGGGGTCATGTGCAGGGGGGTGGGGGAGCACAGGGAGAGTGTGCTTATGTGCAGGAGGCACACACATTGCAGAGTGCAGGCATGCATGCGCACACGCGCACTTTCAGCACACGACGACGAAAAGGTTAGCCATCATTGAACTAGGGTCTATTTTTTTGCTGTTAACTAACATTTAGCTTTTCTTTTCTGCACCATTGTACAAAGTGAGAGCTTCATTGTAAATATACCACTATTTAAGCAGGAGTGAGATTCAAATTTTGTAACAACAGGTTCTGTGGGCATGGCTAGGTGAGCAGGGCCAGGTGACTGGGTGGGTGTGACTTTTTTTTTTTTTTTTGCA
>BHFT01002810.1:35029-66812 GCA_004320025.1 Laticauda laticaudata
GGGGGCTTTTTGCTCCCAGAAGGGTTCCTTGGGGCTCAGGAAGGAAAAAAAATGAGCATGGGGGGGAATGGACACGCAACCCCCTGCACTCCGTTTTGGGGCCTTCTGGGCCTCAGGGAAGCCTCCTGGAGGGGGCGTTTTTTGCTCCCAGAAAGCTTCCCTGAGGCCCAGGGAAGGCAAAAAATGGAGGGGGCACAATGCCCCCTTCCCTCCATTTTTTGCCTTCCTTGGCCCCAGGGAAGCCTCCTGGGCAAAGCAGTAAGGCAGCAAGGGGAATCCTGGCACAGCTGATCAGAGGAACAGCTGATCGTCTGGAGGCAAAAAAAAGAAAGACCTTAAGGAGTGACTGGTCAGGGAAGAACACAGTCAGTGATGTTGCACATGTGCACAATGTTTCACATGCACGATAAGGACTGGGTGGGGAGAGGCCAGCCAAGAGCATGATTTGCTGGTTTTCCAAACTGCACAGAATCATAACAACCAGTTCTATAGAACCGGCCCAAACCAGTCGAATCCCACCCCTGACTTTAAGTCGTTGTTACTTTCAATATAGATGATTTGAAATGTTTTGCTAAATCATAGTCTGAACACTGAAACCATGATTTAAAATACAATAACAGATTTCACACATGTCATAAACCATATTTTATAAACAATGCTTAGATGTATACATTAAGTCAACAATTTGTTAATAAACTATTTTGATTTAATTCAATGTATAAAGTCAGCTATAATTGATCTCAGGTTCATACAGTTTAAATAAAATAAAACATAAGTCACACCAGGCTTATATCTACTTTAATCCTAAAATTCTTTTAAGCGCATGTTTTTACCTTTTCAGGCAACCACAGAAATTATCTATTGTTCCCACTCATACTTTTAAAAACTATTTATTAATCATTGTTCACTTTGAATCAGTAAGATGATATGGACAAAATTCATTTTCTTTCCCAAGGTAGGCCTCTGGCTGGCGATTGTAAGAACTATATTTTAATACATTATAGCAGAACAAAACCGTTGTTAAGTATAATACAGATTGTACATCTGGAAGACACTAAGTTTCAGAATTATACTTTGTAAAATCTCAAGTAACGGTTAATTTTTTTAAAAAAAATATATATCCCTGATGTATCAAAGATCAGTTTTGATACTCACTCATTCCAATGTGTTCTCTTTCTCCTTCGACACTGTCCAACTGAAGATTGAAGAAAGACAGAGTCTGGAGTAAAGGGATTAATGTTCACATGAGGGGCTTGTCCTATATCACATTCCTGTTTTACTAGTTTTCCAACATTCATAAAGAGAGAGCCACCTCGAAGTTTAGCTGAACTCGAGCCCATTCCTTCAGCTCGACAAAGGAGACTCTGAAAAAAACAATACAATATATTTAACAAAATAATGAGCATTTAAAAGGTGACACATCCATATTCTTGTGATAAACTGTTCCTTGTGCTTCCTTTCTGACACACTACAGCAGAAATTGGCTTCTGGTGTTATTCCAAAAATATTCAGATATTCTCAGAGTTAAGTTGCAATCAAAGCCATGAGTTTTTGAAATTTTAGCAGACAGAGAAGTCATTTTCTATCAGTACACCTTGGAACTGAAGCCAAGACATGGTGTAAAAACCATCAATAATGCATACTTAGTATTAAGTCTTTAAAAGTTTCTAGCCAGCAATAAACTCCTAATTTTTTTTCACCAGAAAATCCTGCCATGTAAAACATAGGCTTATAAAAAACAATCAGAATATAAATGGGCAAGCTGGCTGATAAGGCATGTGGAGAAGGCCTGCCTTTCAACTCATTTAATTTCTTTCTGGACATGTGGCATATTTTGTCAGTCAGTTTCTACACTTGGCTACAGGAGTTCATGTCCTTCACAAATGTTACTCTCACCTTCTTGTTCTTTCTGAATTAGAAAGAACACTATTCCTAATGGTTAATGTTTAAATGTAAGATATTATTGCCAAAATGAGAGCATCTATTTCAATGAAACAAAAATTGAAAATTTCTAGCAAATTTTGGCAAACTTTAAAAGAATAAAAAGTGCAATTAACAAATGTTAGTAAAAGCTGCTGACATCATCAAATGCATGAAATGCCCTGACTGATACAAGACTATATTGGAGAAAGTTAGGGCAGTAGGGAACAGATTACAAGTACTACATCAATTATTAATTATGTTTAAAACCCATGTGTCTGATGAGACTGCCTTCTGACATTGCCTAAAACTTTTTGATGCATGTGAGTTTTCACTCATGGATGCTGTTAAAGTTCTGCTTTTCCAAAACAGTCACACTGAGATCTGCTATAGAATGTCCTGCACAGTTTAAAATGCTCTGATATACTTCCCCCCACCCCCTTGTTTTGAGTCCTGATAGCAAACTTTACCTATTAATTATTTTGTGCAAGCTTGCCCATTTATCCTATGTAGAATCCAGAAGCAAATGACAGCACATAACACATTGGAGGAAGAACAAATGAAAGTGTCCCTCATCGTGTGTGTGTACTTGTTGGTGCTGCTGATGTGGAAATGGGAGCAAAGTATACACCTGGTTTATTGCAAAGTGCGTACTAATGCTTGCATTCTTCTCTTGTAATTTCTTGTTGCTCACGAGACTCATAAGGCATGTGGAGAAGGCCTGCCTTTCCCACTAACTCATTTAATTTCTTTCTGGACATGTGGCATATTTTGTCAGTCACTTGGCTACAGGAGTTCATGTCCTTCACAAATGTTACTCTATATGTAAGCATGGGCCTATCAGTACCAGAAAATGTACACTGTCATTGTCCAGTATAGGCTGTAGCTTACTCATAATGTGTTTCAGTAGCTTGAGCTGTAGATGATAACTTGTGGTATTCTGTTGTCTGTTTTTTTAATAAGTCCTTTCTGGTAACTGAACTGACTCTACTGATCTTGTTGAGTGGGGTAGTTTGGTGTTCCTAAGTGATTGATTTTTGATTTTTCAGAACCAAAGGAAGAAGATTCCACTCATCTTAATCAAATAATCTAGAATAACTGACAGAATACAAGAAGTAAACTTATAAGTTAAGAAAAGCTTAAAGTTTCCCCCCCTCACTTTGAAGATATCCATATGGAAAATCAGAACTGATATACAAGAATCTAACATTTCCAGCAATAATTATATACTCTAACCTTCATGAACCTTTTCTGTCAATAACAGATTTGGCCAGAAGAAATGTTACAACTCAGATCTCCATCAGTTTAAGTAAATTTAAAATACATAGCAGTAAGTTTACATATTCTGATTCTACACAAATCCACTCATGGCTGAGAATGGATGCACACCTTTATATATAGAATAGAATAACAGAGTTGGAAGGGACCTTGGAGGTCTTCTAGTCCAACCCCTTGCCTAGGGAGGAAACCCTACACCACTTCAGACAAATGGGTATCCAATATCTTTTTAAAAACTTCCAGTGTTGGAGCATCCACAACTTCTGGAAGCAAGTCATTCACTGATTAATTGCTCTCTCAGGAAATTTCTCCTTAGTTTTAAATTGCTTTTCTCCTTGATTAGTTTCTACCTGCTGCTTGTGTCCTGCCCTCAGGTGCTTTGGAGAATAGTTTGACTCCTTCTCCTTTGTGGCAGCCCCAAGATATTGGAACCCTACTATCATGTCTCCCCTTGTCCTTCTTTTCATTAGACTAGACATATCCAGTTCCTGCAACCGTTCTTCATGTTTTAAACTCCAGTCCCCTAATCATATTTGTTTCTGTGCACTCTTTTTAGAGTCTCAACATCTTTTTTACATCACGGTGACCAAAACTGAATGCAGTATTCCAAGTGTGGCCTTACCAAGGCATTATAAAGCGGTATTAACACTTCACATGATCTTGATTCTACCCCTCTGTTTATGCAGCCTAGAACTGTGTTGGCTTTTTTGGCAGCTGCTGCACACTGCTGGCTCATATTTAAATGGTTGTCCACTAGATTCTGAAATCCCTCTTACAGTTACTACTATTGAGCAAGGTACCACATATACTATATCTGTGCATTTGATTTTTCTTGCTTAAATGTAGAACCTTACTTTTTTCACCACTTAGTCTGGCGTGATCTGTTTTTAACAAACTCATATGTTGGCTTTTGGTTATTATTTTGTTTCCTTCAAGGTGTTTGCTGATTCATTGCTTTATTATCTTTTCCAGAATCTTCCCTGGTATTGAAGTCAGGCTGATAGCCTGTAGTTTCCTGGATCTAATTTTTTCCCCTTTTTTGAAGATGAGAACTATATCAGCTCTTTTCCAGTCCTTTGGCCTTTATATTACTTTTATGTATGTTCTACTTACTGAAGCTTTGAATACTTTGATAAATATGAAATATTGATGTAGCAAGCAACAAATAAGAATTTCTAATAGTAACAATAAAGGAAATCAATTAATTATAGAATATCCTAATGAGTCTTCATCCAAGTAATAAGTAGAGCTAACAAGCTTAGCTTTGTGAGATCAGCCAAATCCACTACAAGTCCTTGACTCGGCAATCAGCATGCATTTATGATGGTTGCAACATTACATAGCAGCCATGTGATATTTAATATTCTGAATACAACACTTTTTAGCATTAAGCTCTGATCCCTTTTTGACATATACTGTACCTAATTTGTGACTTATAATTGCAGCAAGACCAAACTAGTGTTGTTCATAATTTGAGCTTTTTATTGTCATATTACTGCATAATTTTCATTTTTATAGTCATTTTATGATTATTAACAGCTAGTTAAGCTCTACAGGAAATTGTAATATCATATGCAGCCCAGCTCTGTCTATTGTTAGAACATCAGGAATGATCTCCTTGGCATTGTTATGGTTGAGGCAGGCAAACTTTGATCTCCAACATCATTTGTGATTTCCCAAACTAGGTACAAGTAATTTTTTCCCAGAAAACTGACAGTGTCCTTTATACCTACTATAAGTGAAGTTAAGGGATAACATATGTTTAGAGCCTCTGCAAATCTTAGGACAAGCATTTGACTCCACAAAAAAAAATCAAACCTCCAAATTTCAGTTCTACCACTCCAGTGACAACCACCAAAGAAGCCATATAGAAGATATGTATCACAACATCCAACTGAAAATGATTGCAGTCCCCTTGGTTTTAGGCCTTGAAATATCTAGGATAGAATAGGAGTATAAATTCATTTGGAACATTAAGATTATTTTAATAGGCATGAAAGCCAGCAGGGTGATTATCAATCCAACCTCCCTCACAGGGTTGTTCTGGGGAAAATAGGAGAAAGAAAGAGTATAACATATGTTCACCGCTTTGAGTTATTTATAAAGTAAAAAAGGCAGAATATTTAATAAATAGGCTTCCATTTTCAAGGTGTTATTTTACACATACAGTACTGACAGCAAAACATTAGTTTTATAGTACAAATGACAGCTTCATAATATGCTATTATTACTAATTTAGAGGGTTCATACATAAAATATCAACAGAAAATTAACTGGAGTTATAAAAATATTGATTCTACAGTATCATACAACTTGACCATTATATCTTAATAAAAATCAAGAAAAACCAATACATCACTCTCAGAACAAGCAGACAATTATGGTTTCAAAATCAACTCGTTTACATCTCTCATATTTCTTTATAATTTAAAATTCACATAAAGTTTCATGGAAGCTTTGTACATTTTAAAGTAGCTGCTTTGCTTCGAAAAATCACCACAAAACTTTCTCCATTATTCTCTCTTTTGAAAAGGGTGATTTCCTAATATATACCGAGTGATCCTTGATCTGATTTCTTTCAGGAAAGTAAACATTCCAAAATCACTAAGCAAACCAGAAGGGTCAGCATGAGGATCATAAAGGTTGAGTACTTTTGTTAGCCTATTGTAGTGGATTTATCACATACATCACAATGTGGGGGGAAATTAATTCGTTACAAATTTTAGTTTAGTTACATAATCTTAACTGACAATCTGTGGGCAGGCCTTACCAAGATGCCAAGTTTTTTTGTAACAGGCAAGCAAATCTGTTACATGACTATTATGATACAAGGGTTTGGCACTGGGGGAAAAATTGCTCTTATTCTTGGCATTGATTTATGAACTGAGAAATGAAGGGCTGTCAGAATTTAAAAGGTCCTCCCAATGACTTCAAATTTAGCAGCGCTTGTCTGCAGCAAAATAGGTAAAGTGGCACGTAGGACACTCAAATGCATCCCCAGAGAAGCTGTAGGTGTGAAACATGACCCTTATCATTACACACAGGAGGAAGACCCAGCTAAATAGACTGAAGGTTAAACCTCCATCTCAGATTCATGTTACTTCTTGAAAATTGTCTTTTGCTTTGCCCACATGGGTTGGCATTGGTCAGCTTCTTCCCCACTTCGTTAACCTTTGAGACCTTTAACAGAGCAGAAAGCACCCTCAGTGAAAGACTCTCAACCTATCTGGCAGCAAATGGATAATTCCTCTGAAATGTCCCTCGCAGAAAAACTGACAAAAGACAGAAAGGGGGCGTGGCAGTGAATCCAAGAGCGCCTCTTGCCGTCTTCCTTGAAAAACAATTTTTTTCCCCCCCAAACCAGACAATACCGACTTTATTCTGACCACACAAAAGGCCAAGAGGTCATGGTCAGAGAGGGAACCAAACGATCTAACCGCCTGGCAGAGGATCACCCTAAACTAAACCTAAAGACCTAAACAGATCGACCATCTAAACTCGCCTGAAGTTCACACGTCACCCACGTGCTCGGACGAAACCAAACCAAACAGGGTTCCGACTCTCGGTGAGCATCCCCCCACCCCAAAAAAGGCATCCAGCAAGCAGTCCCGCCGAAGTGACCAAACGCCCCTTTTCCTCTCAGCCCTCCACCGGCGGCAGAAGGAAGAAGCGCTCCTTCTCGGCCCACCTCACCATTGTCTTTCTCCAGGGCCCCTTGCCCCGCTAAACCTCTTCTCTCACCTTCGGCGTATGCGGAGTATCGAAGAGGCGCAATTTGCGAAAGGTCTTGTGCGGCGGCGTGCCGGGGTACTCGGGCAAAGGAGAACCGGGATCCGGGTGTTCCCGGTACCGGATTGTATCCGCTCGCGGTGGCGGCGACGATTGATCGTAAAACCGGCGAGGACCTTTCAGTGGCGGCGAGCCAGCCATGAAATAAGCTCCGGGGGATTTCACCGGGGACGAAGAGCCGAAGCCTTCCTCTTCCCACGAGTCCCCTTCCTCTCCCGGGAGCGCGGTCGAGGCCAGTTCTCTTCCAACCTCTTCGGGGTTGTGCGGTGGCTGAGACTCCAGCCGGGCCGGGATACGGCTGACCGAAAGGGGAGAGTCGGCTTCTTGAAAGGCCGAGTCTTCCCCGGTGCTGTTGCCGCTGCTGCCGCCTCCCTCCTCTTCCTCTTCCTCATAGCCGCCTTCTTCCTCTTCTTCCTCCTCCTCGCAGTCGCTTCCACCGCCCGGGAAAAGCAGTTTCTGCCGGATAGGGGCCGCAGCCCTCCGGACCGTCAGGCGCCGCGCCCCCGTGGCCAGCGGCTGCTGCTGCCGGCTCACGAAACTCATGGTGGCTGAGATCGTACACGCTCTTCTTCTCTCCTTGCCGAGGCTTCCGTTCAGACAGGCGCCTTTGACAGGCCAAATCCTGCCCCCCTGCGGTCAGACTCTCCTCCGGCGAGCGTTCACACAATCACCCGACGAGATTCCCAGCTTGTCCGAAAAAACCTCCAGCGGTCTCCACCCGACCCACAGAATCGCCCGTTCAGACTCCGCGGCTTTCCCGCGACCGTTGGTCACGTGCCGGTCACCCCGGCCAATCACACACGCCCCCTCCGTTTGAAAACACCAGTGGCGAGAGGCGGGACCTAACGTGATGACATCAGCGATCATTTGGCGCGAATTCGGGGGGTGAAAGTGGGAGGGGTTGGCTTATTGGTGGGTTAGAGCGAGCGTGTGTGGTGGGGGGGCGGGGGAGTTTGCCGTCAGNGGGAGGGGTTGGCTTATTGGTGGGTTAGAGCGAGCGTGTGTGGTGGGGGGGCGGGGGAGTTTGCCGTCAGAGAGAAAGGGGGAAAGTTTTTGAAAGGCATAAACGTGGCTGGAAGTTTAGTATTTGATCCTGGGGGGAAGCGCGCTGGGGTGGCAGGGTTTTCAAGTGAGTCCTGCGAGGGGGTTGACTCAGATGGAAATCCCAGCACCTAGAATGGCCCGAAACTGCGCGTTTTAGTCATGATATGTGTCATCAATCCAATCTCCCAGTTGTTTTAAGGCCTCTTTCCTTTTGGATGCGCTTTGCTGCCTGAGGCGAACAATTTTATAGCCCAGGAAGCTGAATCAGCGCTCGTTTAAGCTCAGCGAGCCTCACGTTGAGCTGAAAAAACTGCCAATCTGACCGGAATGATTTAACCCCACCATCTAAAAATTGAATCGGTTCCATTTCGAAAGAATGAGGCGCAAAACTCCGGATGTAGACCAGCTTGACCAAAGTGCAACGCTAATGTTTGCGATGAAACAAACGAGGCGTCCTTTTCCCTCAGATTTCTAGGCAGATTTCCTCGTTCCTGCAGTCACGGGCGTCCGTCTGTTAACCGGAGTATTGGCGTGAATTAATTGTTTTCTTGCACTTTTTATTTTTCTGCTTCCCACTGGAACTGCTAACAAGCAGCCAGAACGGTTTTTCTGCGGTTTACGTTGAGAATTTGGATCGCTGTTATAAAAATATATCCTCCAAAACGGTTAACCGCAGGGGAATGTTGCTCGGGCTGAGCTGTTTAAAGGGTTTCGTCCCTCCTGAAAACGGAAACTCGAGACTGCGAGGAGAAAAGCCACTTCAGGCGACTTTCGCCTGACTGGACAGGCAAGCTCCCGTGGTCAGGCTTCCCTGCCAAAACGCAAAAAACAAATCGAGCCGAAAGCGGCCTCAAGGGGCAATGGTGGACTTTTCAGGCTAGCCGGGAAAAGAAAGAGCAAGTTGTCACAAGAGGGCGTGAGGTTGTCGTCGCGCTGAGAAAGCACCATGTACAACGTGCGGTCTTATCGACGGTCCCCGATGGGCTTTGAACTGCAATGTCGGGCTGTCTTCTGTCGTGACTCCTGCACCATTTGGTTCCTGCTATGGTGCCATTGAGCCGATCGCGACTGCGCCTTCTCTACAGTCGGTTCCAGCTAAAATAACTTTCTCTCGTGAGAGAAATAACATGAAAGAAACAAGAACCCAGGCCAGAGTTTGCAACGAAACAGCCCCGTCTTCATGTTTGGTCTGGCCCTGTGAGGGCTGGACATAATATCAACAGCTCAACGGTTAATTCACGAGTTTGTCTTCGAATTAACTCCAAATGTGAAACTTTTTTTTTTTAATTCTACATAAAACAGGCTCAGTAGACATAAATCTAAGATTAAAATAATATATAGAAACCAAGACAATTAATTTTTGTCTCTGAAGATAAACTGGCTGATTTTAAAAGGCTGTTCATGAACAACATATTAGAAATTCTAATGTATGTTTATTTAAAATCAAATACCAAAGACAAATATCTAATTGTCAACATGTATGTTGAGAATGAATATTGTGATAATCACTGATTTCTACATTGATCTTTGAAGTATTTACAACTTTCATCCATTCACAATAAAGATCAATATATATCTAAAATTTGGCATATGCATGTTTATTTATTTAATTTTCTGCTTAAATAGCCGTGTTCACCCATTGCTAAGCCACTGTTTAATTACCTATAGCTTATTAAATGAACCAGAGTCAACATGCATGGTCACGGCATGTTGGCCAAAATCAACCAACCATATGCTATATAAATCAAGAAAACTAAAAATTAGGTTTTTTTTTCTAACTGCATGGTAGCATTTTGTCAAAAACTGAGCCAGATTGTGAACTGTGTTTCCTGTGATTAAGATGGACTTCAATTGTTTTGTTACCTTAGCAAAGCTTCAATAAGAATTACATGTAAGATATGTTTACATAACCCCAGGCTAATTAAACCATGATTTGCTGAATTAACTCAATTGCTTGATATGTACAATACACTAAACTACAAATTACCCAAACATCTTTTGTATGCTGATCAAATCCAAACCCAGCCTTGCTTTAATTTTGCTTAATAGTTCCCTGGGAGCTATTTCCCAAGGGAGCCAGTCAAAAAATAGGAAGCATATAAGTGCTGAGATTACAAGCTTTTAAAATTACACATGTGGAAAGCAGTTTAGTTGTACTAGTTGAGGGGCCAGGCTAGAAACTAAGACACTAAGCTCTAGTCCTGTCTTAGGCAAAAGCCAACTGAGTGATCTTGGATCTTAGGAGGCAGTGGCAAATGGCTTTGAAAAACATTGCCAATAAAACTGCAGGGACTTGTCCAAGCAATCTCCAGGAGTAAAAAAAACTGGCCCCAAAGTGGGGGAAAGCTACACACAGAGCAATAAAAACAATACCAGTTGAAGATGCTGGAACAGATAAAAGCAAAAGATATGAAGAACTTTTTTTCATGTGTTCTTTCTAGCATTCTTCCATTCTTCTGGGTTAAAAGAAAGATGACACAATACTGATATTTTTATATTTTGTTTGATTGTTTTATTGATTTACCTGCCTAGTCTCATTTGTCTGCATATATCATTATGCTGTTCGTNTACCTGCCTAGTCTCATTTGTCTGCATATATCATTATGCTGTTCGTTGGTTTTATGCACCTTGTCTGAAGAACCATTCATTTTATGGTTTTTCAGAAATTATTACTATCTAATTTTTTTTGAAAGATCAGATAACCTATCTAGAATAATCTATTAAATTTCCAATATCAGCAAAAGGTTTGATTAAATAAACCCAAAGGCCCCTTCCGGTTCTGTGATAACAAATTTATATGATCAATAAAATTGTCATTTGAAAGTGGCATTTTTTGCTGCAATTCTAGTTGATTATAATCTAAATATGTTGTGACAAAAGGAGATACAAAAGAACTTATATAGTGAAAGGGTCAATACTGGTCTTCTGGAAAGGGGAAAGTGCACTTTATATACTATTAATATAACCATTACAATCATAATTGTACATTGTTTTGACGAAAAGAGTGGGAAGTTTTTGTAAGTCTTTTAAAAATATATGATTTGTGTAGGACTAATGCTGCCATCTAAAGAGGTGCTGCAACATTGTAAGTACAATTTATAACACACAACATTTTATTTCCTAAGTGTATGAACTGCTTTTTACCAGAGACTCTTGATAGAAATATAAATATCATGAAACAGTTATTCATGCATAATGGAGCCACTTGCAATATATTTTGACTGATCTCACTGTGGCTTTTCCAAGATAACCATTGAAGGCTCTTGGACAACCAGGAAGCAGCACAAAGTATGCCAACATAGTCTACCCCAGTAACAAGGCTGGAAAGTAGTACTGAACATGGCATGCACAAACAAAAGAGACAGGCCTTGCATGAGATGGTCTGACACTGCCTCCATTAGTGTAAAACCCCAGTTCCTCCCTCTCCCTCTACTACTGTTCTTAGTTTACTACAGGACAAGAAATTGGTAGGTTTTTCAGCTGCTGGGGGGAAAAAAATCTATCACACATAATTTAGGTTTGGAACTTGCAGAGAAGGTAAGTTTTGCCAGAAGTTTTAACTATCTCTCAGACCCAATATAGTTTGTTTTAAAGAGGCCCTGGTCCATGGATTTTTGTATCAATAACAGTACACCAAGAAATCCCTGTGGTTTTTCTAGTTATTTGCTGTTACAATGAAGAGTAATATTGCTGGAGAGAACCCAGAGTCCCGATCCTCTCTAAGCATAAATAGATTTATGGTGGCAGAAAAAGATAAAAAATACTGCTTTCACATTATGTCAGAAAGAAAACTGAGTTTAAAAAGTCTGGATCATGTGGATGTATCCTTTAATAATTGATCAAAAAGTTAAGGAGAAGTGTATGGATTGAATGACAACTCCCAGTGACTTTTGCTACTAGTCATATTTCTCTAGGAATGTCAGCATATGAAATTGCTATCACATGGAAGACCACAGGTTGACGACCTTAACAGAAGCCCAGTACACAAGATGCACCAATGAGATAAAGATAGATTACACTATAAGAACCAAAAATACAATTGATATATTGTATTCAATAGGTCAGTGAGGAAGAAGGAGAAAAATAGTGGGGCAAAATTCTAAGTAAACTTCTAAAAAGAGGAACACACGTTATTTACAACCTGAGAGGATATGGAAGTAGACTAGACTAGAGTGTGGAATTGGATTTCAAAACTTTGTCCAGATTAAGCTGTTCTCACATGAGACAAGAATTATCATGTGTATTAAATCCAGGGTTCTCCTGAGAGCTGTTCCGAGCATCCAGGCATGGAAGTGCTCCATCTGTCATTTGATAGGCTGAGCTGATTTCTTTTTCTTCTGAGCTAGAGGACGAACAGGAAATGCTCAACATTCAAAATCCATCACTGGACAATGGCTTTTTTTAGGGCCAACATGTTCATGTTGTGTGTCAATTCTGCCCTAGTGTGCGCATCCACTCATGCTGTAGTCATCTCTTGGTTCAATGAATACATCACGCTCTACATGGGGTTACCCTTGAAGAGTTTTTGGAAACTACACCTGGTGCAGAATGCAGTGGTGGCATGAAACACTGCTGTTGCACGGGTTGCATTAGTGACCAATTTGTTTCTGTGTCCAATTCAAGATGTTGACTATTACCTTTACAGCCCAATATGGCAAGGGGCCAGGGTATCTGGTACTCAATGGTATTATTTCACACCAGCAGAAGAGGCTTGCTATGGACCTGCTGGCCAAGGAATTCTGATGCGTGGGATCAAGGAGAAGAGCCTTTTTTGCTGTGGCCCTGACTCATGTGAAACACTACCATTTGATGTGAGAACGAAACCAACCCTTGGTCTTCTGAAAGGACATTAAAGCATGGTTTTATCAGTTGGCTTGGGGGCCCCAATAAGGGTCTTGCTTGCCTCTGAAGGTGGTTGACAGAGTAAGAAGACCTCGTCCCTTTACCATCTGTCTCCTTTGCTTCTGGTTTTAAGCATAGTTTATTTTTTTTAAATTTGTATAGTTTTCAAATGTTAACTTTTTCTGTTTATCTTCTTATGACATGTAAGCCACTCAGAGTTGCCTTATCGGGGTGATAAGCAGCATATAAATTTAATAAATAAATACACTTTATTATTTATCTTCAATATTTACATACCACCTCAATAATGAAAGTTCTTTGCACGAGAAACACAAACAATTAAATAAAAGAATACAGCATGACAATAATACCTAATTTCAAAACCAGCCTGTGGATAAGCAAACAAGTGAACATTAGAGATATATTGCAATGTGACCTTTGTGCATTGATTATCTTAGCCTTTGTTGGATTGATAACATTGTTTGTTCCTGCTCCTAAACATTCTTAAACCAAAGCTAATCAGCAACATTGTATACTGAACAACTCTAGTTTCCTAATTAGGGAAGGTAAAACAACACATTTAAGAGCTATGATCCTTCCAAAATTCTCAGGAGAATATTACACAGTATTAATATAACATAGCATGAAACGGCCCTATTCTAGTTCTTTTCCTGTAGTTGCTCTACAGTAGGCAGTAGCTGGAATCTCTCTTTGTAGCTTTTTTTTAGTTTTGGAGAAATATGCTTGATTTAGAGCCTTTGATTATTGTTGATTTATTATTAGTTTTATATTCTGACTTACCTTCAGAAGTGTTAGGCATTGTGCATAGTACACCTTCTGTAATTTTTCTGCATAACCACAACCTGGTCAGTTGGTTGGGCTGAGAGTGAGCGACAAGCCTAAAATTACCCAATGGATTTCAATACCTGGTTGAATAATAACCATTACCTGAGGGTGCTTAAAGTTATCCTAAGCTGTTCTCCTACTAAATTAACATTTGCTCCTTTAAGCAGGTCATAAGCCATCACAGTTTGATTGTGTAGCCTCACCAACTTCACTGACCATTTGATCTGGTGGCAGCGTCAAATGATCATAAGGGATGGGGTTAACTTGAGACAAAGCACAGACAGTCTTCGACTTATGAAATTATGGAAAATTCCCCCCAAACGTACTTACGACCTATAAGTTCTGACAGTTCTGCAAGTTCTGACAGCCTGTACCAACTCCTGTGGTCACTTGACCACGTTTTGAGTACTGAGCAACTAGGCTGCATTTACAACTGTTTGTGGCATCCTGCAGATGCATAACTCTGATTATTTCTGGTTTCTGACAAACAACGCCCACAGCAAACAATGGATTGCCAATTATTGTAGCATTTACTGAATAGCCACTCTAAAAAAGGTTGTAAAATCAGACATGGTCACTTGACAATCCATTAAACAACCAGTATGACTAACGATTGTAATTATGGACTCAATTACCATCATATGTTGACTACTACCTGTGGCTACCTTAGACTGGTGTAGTCATGTCACTTCTCTGATGCCTATGGATATTTTTTTTCCATGACCATTCTGAATTAGGAAAGCAAAAGAGTCTGGTTCTTTCAGATCAGCCTTTTCTCCTGAACTCATTAGGCCCAGAGACAAGAAACATCAAATAATCAATGCAGGCAGATATGGGAGGTGGATGAGCTGCCTAATGAACTGAGAGAAATAGGCACCAAACCCTAGTGAGTCAATTATGGGCTAAACTGGTCATTCTATCCAGCTATCACAATTAACCTCCTGCTCCCCCATCCCAAAACAAGGAGAGTGATTTGTGGATCTATTCTATACTCACTACTTTGTTGGGGAGGGATGGAAGCAAAGCCAGGAAATCAAATTGTCCATAATTGCTCTGTACTATATTCATAAGCAAAATATTACATGGTTAGCTTGTAATGAATTCCAGGTTTAAAGTTAATTCTTTCCTTCTTTTCCAAAAGATTAATCATATTTGGGTGTTCAACAGCAAAAATAGCAAAATGACAGTGCTATTATCAAGATAAATCCTTAGACGATGCTACAAACCATCCTGCCCTGGTCTCTGCTTCATCAGATACGTGAAGTATAACCTTCAGTATCTGTCAATGCATCAAGTGAAGCAGATTCTAATGCTATTGTAAATGTGCTGTCCTTTTCATTGTGTCACCTTATTATATGGAACTTCTCTTTAGCAATGCCTGCTCTCTGGAACATAAATAGATCCTACTCTGTTGTTTGTTCAGAAGAGCTATGAAAACCTGGCTCTTCCCTTAGCTTTTTGATAAAGGAGAGTGAGACCCCTCATTTCAATTCCACTTACCATTTTTTAATTTTATTTTTTTATATTTTATTATATATTTTTGGGTTGAGATCCACCCAGAATGCTGCGCAATTGAGTGTTGGGCAGCATACCAGTTTAATAAATTATTATAATTAGACACATAGCCAGATGTTTAGAGTGGATTTGACATTATTTCTCTGCAATACCTGGAAACAGTAGAATAGAAATGCTCATTATCCAGAAATAATTGTTGTTGTTGTTGTTACCGGTATATACACAAAAATGTGAAATCACAGCTGCCTGCCAGTTCTTTTACTGTTGTTGGTCTTCATACACATTAAGTTCTTCCCAGATTTTAAATTCCTCATTAAATAAAGCTGAATGATGATATCCCTGACAGAAGTGAATTGCACAGTGGCCACTTCCTGCCACCGAAAAGGACCTGTCTCTTAAGTTGTCTCTAGCCAGGCTGACTTTCAGATAATGAAACTCCCTTGGTAGTATAACAGAGAAGCTGTAAATAATTTTTATATTAAAACAATTGCTTGGATTTGGTTTGGAGGATGTTGCACGCTGCAAAGATGGTATGACCGCCACGACCTGATCCCACTTGAATTTTCTTCATCTTTTTGGTTTGGAGGATGTTGCATGCTGCAAATATGGCATGACTGCCACAACCTAATCCCACTTGAGTTTTCTTAATCCTTAAATTCAAGGCAAAAATTTAAAGTCTACTGGACAGCTTTTGAATTATACAGAAAACTTGCTGGCTGTTCCACTCTACCTATTAAACATGCACATTCTATGATTTGTTGGTTAAATTATTCCGCTTGATACAGCTTGGTAGTAAACACTCAGTATGATTGAATCACATGCCAGCTGACTCTGATAGAATTTAGTCAAGAGAAATATTTTATAGCACTAGTTAGTAATACTCACTTCTATAGGAACATGGACCTGACAGTTTTATTCATTTTAAAATTTATTATATATACAGGCAACATCACATGAGGTTTGTTTGAAAATTTGGCCCAGGCATGTATCATAAATTAAATCAACATGTTCAATGTATAGGCTGCTGTATGTATAGATATGCTGAAAATCACGTCTAGGTTTTTTCATGTCTTCAATCTCTATGCTTATTGTTGTATGATTATTTGATTTTTTGTCTATCTGTAATAATAAAAAATTATAGCGGTTTTTGTATTTCTTGCAGACTTAGAAATATAAATACAATCGCAGACAAATAAATACCTTTTAATCTTGCAATCCTATATACATATTTAAGTGAGAACAACTGTCACTGAATTCAACAGAGTTGTTTGAGTAGATGTGTATATGCTTACAGTGTAACAATGCTACATCTCTATTTACTAAAAAAATAATTCCCACCAAATAGAATGGGTTTCCTCCTGAACAAAAGTGATAAAGACGAAGCCCAAAGGAAAAAATAACCTGCTAATGGAATTGAAATCAGGGGAGGGGAATTTCTTCTCCCATGTGTAACTCCCTCATGCAGGCAAAATAACACACACACACACACACTTTGGAAGTACAGCAAATTGTCCAAAACAAATTGTGGGTGAAAAGGTTATCTTCTGGCTGCGCCACTCATAATCCAAGATTCTTTTCAATCATTAATAATATAGAGTTCTATTGGGGTTGATTTTTCATAAAGAGGTCATAGCCTTTGCTTTCCAACTTGAAGAGCTGCACTATTAATAAAAAATGTGGGTTAAAATTTAATAGCTACCCCAGTGGATGGATTTTCTGTGTGCAATTTTAGCAGCAATAATCTTACAAAGTAAATATTGATAAAGTCTGTACAGACGAACTGTGCTGCTTTTAAAGGGAGTGAAGGCCAGAAGTTTCATCTTTGACATGCAGTTCTCAGTTCTGAATTGTTCGGATATAGCTGCATACAGACCTTGAAGATTTTAGTACTGTGGATAAAGATTTCATTAAAACACACATAGATAAGATTTATTAATTTCTCGAGTCAGAAAAAAATGAGAGCAACACATTCATCGTGCCCATGTTTGGGTGCAATGAAGGTGTAGCTGCTAAAGTCAGTTTTATTTATCCATTGGCTTTAGGTAAGAGTTACTATCCGTGTCTCCCTTCCATCTTATGCAGCTCCTTTTATGAGATCTTCAATATAATTTTAGATTCACTTCTGCCTTATTCCACATTTCACTTCCAGAGCTGCAGTTTATTTCTGTCTTTGTGGCATTATCACAATTAACTCTACAATAATCTTAATCCCTGGTACTACTTAATTCAAAAGTATTATCCTTTCAAAGGAAAGCCATAAAATACCTGCACATGATTTAATCTTTAGCACTGGCTGAATGAAACACTCAAGTAGAAGATAGTAGATGATAATTTTTGTGCCACAAATCTAGAGAGCAGGCACTGGTCAGAATAAACAATAATTGACTGATGGACTATATATACAATTAGATTGTATAAGGTAACATCTATGTCCTATCCTTCCTTTACAAAAATTAAGAAAAGTTAAATATATTTATGTTGGTAAGCTTGTTCAGTAACCTTTCCAAGCAATTAGTATTGTTTTTTCATCCATCCAAATGTTCACTCTGAACATTTCAGTTCAAAAATATTGTATCCCAGCAGTATATAATGAATTATGAAGTTCAAATATTTTTAGCTCCATTTACATATTTTCCTTACATATTTTTCCAGATTGAAAAATGTTGATTATTATAGTGCATTTGCGGAGTGGCTGCTGACTATGTTTGAGACATCCTGCTGCAATTGTTGTGTATAACATTTTGTAATGTATATTTGTGTCTGATCATATTACATGTGATTTGTATGTGATTGTGATGTGGGTATAAGGCCCAATCCCAGGTATTACTGTGTAATATACCAACTAAATGACAAAAGTTATATATGAGGATATTCTTTGACTATTCCAAGCAATTACAAAGTAGGGCTTAAATCAGATATTACCTATCAAATGGAGTCAGAATGTTTATATGACTTTTAATGTCTAACATTTGATTTTCCCTGGTTATTCTTTATCTTTTGATACCTCTACAATCACTTGTTTTGTAGTCTTTTGTATCAGCAAAATGGACATTCCATTCTAAATTGCATGTTTGGTACTTTTTTGTCAGATAAATAATAGTTTCTTAATAAAAATATTGAAAACAATGAAGTTGCTTTAAAAATAACCTTATGGTAAATATTTTAAGAGTCATGCAGTTTAACCTCTTTCTAAAAGAGATATGTAGGAGAAATACCTTAAACTGAAACACCTTTTCCCAGAAAAATTATAGTCAAAATCCAGTTATGGAAATAATTGCTCATTCTTTCATGTGATTAAAAAACGTCAACTGTAAGAATCTGTTAAGATACACAGGCAATTATTTGTGCCAGCTTAAACAATCATTGTGTTTTAAACCTTAAATCTTAGTCTCAAAATTTATTTTTCTTGCTCATTCAATACCAATACCTTTAAACATTTTAATAGAGTATCAATAAAAAGGCCTAAGAAACTATCGAAGATATATCATTTTTTAAAAAAAATGTGGTGGCCAACATTTTCTACTCCTTTAATTTACAGCGGCAGTCTACAACTGCAATTGCATCAAATTCAGCTAGGTTTCCCCTGCCCCTTGTTTCCCATTTGTTTTCATGGTTGCCAGTGACACCATTGGCAGAGCACCAGAGCTCCCAAATTACATAACAGTACCTTTGCAGAGAATTTTGAATCAGATATATGTTAGAGTTGTCTGTCTTGCAACGGCAACTACACTGCTCCATTTCCATTTTGGATTAAAGCTTACATTTAATTTGGGAACTGGTAGTAGTGGTAGTCCTCATTTACTGTCATTGGGACTGGCAAACTTGGTCATTAAAATGGTTACTTAGTGAAAAATTACATGACTGCAACAGAGCTTATTTTTAAAGAGGACATGTATTAACCGATTGTAATTGTAAACACGTAACAGATACTGCAGAGGTTATAAATCCAGGCATTGGTCATAGTTACTTTTTCAGTTCTGCTATAACTGCAATAGTCGCTGCCCAGGATGGTTGCTATGTAAACTGTGTTTTCAATTTCTAAAATTTTTCCCCATCTTCCCCCCCAATATCCATATGAAGGTGTCTGATGAAGTACATTCTGCTTTACAAGTTTATGCCATAATATATTTAATCTTGATAAATCTCACAGCTATTGATTTTTAAAAGTCTACACATCACAAAAGAATGAGTGGAAAGACCTGTCTTTGGATATCCTGTTTATGAAAAAAATGAAATGTTTTTAATAATTAGTTTTTGTATTTTGAGTTGAGTAAGATTATTAGAGAAATGTAGGTTATTGATGCTTAACTAATCACAATCATTCAGACGAGTAACCATTGTCTCTTATCCTATTTTTAGATGATTTCAAATTAAATAATATATAGGGAGAACAGCAAAATATTACAGTGGAATGCTCCAGTTTAGTGTTCTAGTCACTATATCTTTTCTAATATATTTGCTATATTGTGTTGCTCCATCCCACTGAGCATTCAGTCACTAGGGATTTCCTTCTTTATCCCTTTCACAATTTTTTTGTACTTTTGTAAACTGTTCTGTGAACCTGCCAATGCTTCCACTCTTGTGGCTGTGTTGTATCAATTTGTTACATAAGAATCCATCTTTGAGTTCTGGACAGCTGCTCTCAAGCACAGATGCAATGAATTAAAGTGGAAATAAGAACACTTGCTTTACCCTTTGTTCTTCCGACTCTTTAAAGGTGACTGTTGCAAAATGCCTCTGTATAATTTAGACCGGGGTCCCCAATCTCCAGTATCTGGACCAGCACCAGTCCACACAAAGTAAAGCTCCATCCACAGCATACAAGCAACACACGTCCCCTCTGGTCTGTAGAAAAACCTCTCTCCACAAACCGGTCCCTAGTGCCAAAAAGGTTGGAGGCCACTGATTTGGAATCTGGAAAATCAAGGTTTTAAATCACATGGATAACAATGAAGATTTCTCATGCTCACAGTAACTCATGTTACACAAACTATGAATATGGTGATGGAGGGGCCACAATATAAGCAATATCATCTCATTTTTCTTCCTTTTACTTAGAGAATATATATATATGTGTGTGTGTGTGTGTGTGTGTGTGTGTGCTCCAAATGACTGAACAAAGATAAAGAAAAATTATCTTTCATATATAACATGATGGTTGGCAAGTAAGTAGAAAAACCAGTTTTAATTCCTTTAATATTGAACAACCAGAAGTTTTCATTTTATACATAATCCAATTCAAAGACAATATAATAGCAATTCTGGCAATTGTCTGTATTTACAATCAGTGAGACTGGAGAGGAAACTAAAAATGGTAAATGTTCAACATGTGAATGAACCACAATTAAAATGGAATATTTACAAAGGTTTCAAAATTCAAAACTGCATATAAGAAACAATTAAATTCGTGCTTCCAAAGGATTTTTGAATGATGATTGTTGTTATGATTTAAAGAGTTGAAATCTTCAATAATGTCTTCATTGATTTTGTATGACTTTAAAATTATTTCCAGCATTTCTTCTGTGACTGTTGCTTGTCTTTAGTCTGGTTTGGAATATAAGCAAGTAAATTTAATACAAAACCTAATTCTTTGTCCTGGATAGAGAATAATGAATCTTAAGAGATGGAATTCAGTATTCCCAAAGTTCATATACACAAATATTATACACTTTAAATGTTCTTCACTGTTGCGTAAAGTATATGCACAGTATTAGTGAGGAAAAACATGTTATGGTTTTCACCTGGCATAGACTTTTGTTGAACAAAAATAAAATAGAATTCTATTGTTCCTTTAGCCAAGTTATGAGTTAATCATCAATTCCTGGTGTTTCACCTTGTTGTATTCTAGAAGCTATTCGAATTGCTTCTTCCAAAGACTGCTGTTCTCCAAGCTGAAACAAACAAAAAATAGCTTAAAATAAGCATTCTAAAAGCATTTTGTCATATTTTTCTCAAGTGTTTAAAGTACCAATATTACTTATGTATGTATAATGGTAATAGCTTGTCATATTTTTTGAGCCCACATACATAATTTCAAGTGATTTCTTTTTGAAACATGGGAACTTCTTTGAGGTACTTGTTTCTGGATTCTGCTGAAATTGCTTCTAAGCATGAATTACAATGGTTCAGAAACTGATAATGCAGTAGAGACCAGCCTTTTGAGAAATAATTACTGTTTCATAAATGGCTGAAATTTAGTGTGTGCATAGAGAATGTAAAAATTATTTGTGTTAAAAAAGCAATTTTATTTTAATTGAGCAATTTATACCATATTTCATGGATACATTAACTGTTTAAAAAAATATTTTACTTTAAAATCACATACATATAAGAAGATCCAGATCTACTGTTCTGAAAAATTAAAGCAGATTATTGAATCCAATGAAGGTTACTGGGTTATATTTATATGTATCCCACCTTTATTATTTTTACAAATAACTCAAGGCAGTGAATATACTTAATACTCCTTCCTCCTCTTCTTTTTCTCCACAATAAGCCTGTGAGGGAGGTTGAACTGAGAGAGAATGACTGGCCCAAGGTCACCCAGCTGGCATTCTTTGCTAAGGCAGGATTTGTAAAAGAAAAAAGGGGTAGAAGAGAAGTCAGTGATCACTGATTCCCTCTTCTCAAAATTACTTCCTGCAGTGATCCAAACAACAACAACAATAACAAATCTCCAGAAGCAGACTGTGGAGAACATAAAATGATAGACAGATAGAATTTCCCTGTTGTCTTTCTAGGCCTGCAGATTCCCCAGTTTGTGAAATTCTACCCTGGATTCAATTCATATATTATTAATAAAATATTTCCAATGTCTATCACATATCAAAATTACCTGCACTGCAATTTGTGTTCCATTGGATGTTGCCAGCAAAGTAACAGGTCTAGATTCTGCACTGACTAAATGATGTCCATGTTGCTGATGTCCAATTTCTGGTGAAGCACTATGAAAAGCTGCTAAATCCTGAGCTACAATGGCAACCTTAATAAAAAGCACAGAGAAAAAAACATTCTAAATACTGAAATCTAAAAATAATTATTTTAAAGTTTTAAAGTCACTGATATAAAATCTTAATATTTTAAATATATATACTAGGACATAAAGAGAGACATATGAATAATACCTCCAATACATATTCTAGAACCAATAGTAAAAATAATAACTATTTGCAAAGAGTAAACAAATCAGTAAAATAATTTACACAATATGCTAAAATATACTATGTTTAGACCTGGCATAAAGGATGAAGCATTCATTTAATAATGCTTAAGGCAGAGTATCTAAACTACAATATGCACCTATAACATTGAAATCATAGCACCATGCATTAAACTACCTATAAATAATTCCTTTTGGCCTTTGGGCACAGAGATGAATGGTAGTTACAAAGTATGTTGATTTATTTATTAGTAAAAATTCCATGCAGCTTCAATTTGACTTTAAACAATTTACAAAGTTGAATGAATGAACCAAAATAAATTAATACTGTTGCACTGAGCTCTTTTTTAATTCATTTTCTTTTGCATGTATTATCTCAGGCTTAACTAGATTGGCTAGAATTATGTTATAAATCCTATAATATTGGTAAGCTTTTTATTGTTACCATAGTAAACAATTACAATTCTATATATATTTACTCTGTAATTTTATTTTTTCTGTTGTATTTTTTTCTTTCTTTTAAACAATTGCTACATAGTTTTGATTTGGTATCTTTGTTTTTTGTTCTTTTTATTTTTCTATTATTTTTAAAGCAATAAAATATATATTTTTTAAAATCTTATGCTGAATTATTTTCTCCAACATATTTGTATATTGTTCTGAACTATTTTTTCTATTTTATTATGTGGTTTTATTGGTTATTGGTGTTATTCACCCTACCCAGAGTAAGGTGGCTCTATTAATCAATCAATCAAAGGTCATGCTAATGGCTAAAAAAATATGTTGTCAACATTTATTTAGAAAGCCTCAATTGTTTGTTTTTACCTATATAATTAGAAGCAATTTACCTGTTGCCCTTCCGTGCCTTCCGCAGTGACCATTGCAACAGAATGTGTTCCCGCAGAAGAAATAACTGCATCATGTGCAGGGACTGTGATGGTAGTGCCATCTTGTGTTACCATAGTGATAGTATTTCCAATGGCCTGCATGTCAGCCTGGGAGATATTAACCTGAAATAGTATAATCATTTAGTTAACAACATTGAGTTTAGCATAATTTTTTTATATAAGATTTCATCCTGGGATATATTAATGCATCTTTATAGTAACTAAATAAGTAATAAAAATTAAAGATCAGCAAGGTTCATAATGTTAACCAGAAGTCAGACATAGAAAAGTAGAACTGGAACTATTAAAATAAATTTACTATATTGTTTTAAGCCTTAGATCAGGAGTGTCAAACTGGATTTCTTTGAGGGCCACAGTATTCTTTGAGTTTCCACAGTATTGCAATCCTTTTTTTAAAGTTAATGTATCATGTGTTCCTAACATTATTAGTGTACTGGAAACCAATGTTAATGACACCTGTAAAAAAACCAAACAGGAATACATTTTTTAAGGTTATTCTGAAGGCTGTCTTCATTATGGCAGATACTTACATGCTGAGTTCCATCCTGAGAAATAAGTGCCACCTGCTGACTCAGCCCAGTCTGAGTCACGGCAGCAACTTGTGAAACTACATCTTCTCCTTCAACACCCGTTACATATGTTATTTGAGAGCCTTTGAGAACATCTTCACCTTGACCTATTTAAAGGAATTTGAGTTTAATTTGCACTTTAAAAAGGTAAGAAATTGTTTATATTGAGCTTAAGCCCTGACTACATGGAAAGACACATGTTGGGATTCTGGTAACAAATGGACACAATCTACAATTCCATTGGCAGCTTTCTAAGTATTTTTTCAACTTCCCTAGAGTTTCGTTCTTCTAGTCTCCCAATTAAGTGCCAATTGGTATTTATTATATTTTATTAGCTTTATTAAAATGATCATGGTGTCCTACAATCAGTCCCCTAAGATCTTCCAAATATGCCAGGTTTTTACTAGCCACAAAGGTAGGGGGTTAATATTGCCTTGCAGGCCAAACTCTTCTATAAGAGGGAAATTACCACAGAGAGTACTTGATATCAGGTCCCCTCCCATCACACCTCTTGATAGTAATAATCTTTTAGTAGGTGCTTTTTGACTATTCTGATTTGGATATGCAGAATTATTTTGGAGGAATATTTAAACAAAACAATTTGTATTATAAATCAGCTATGTCCCAAATATGTTATGAAAGAAGAGTGAGAGAAACAAATTACTCAAGTAATTAGAAGAAAATGAGAAACCCAGAGATGCAGTCACTTGCAGAAAGATCTCAAACCTGAGGTTATTGTACAATTATTTGACAACACAAAGAACTAAACTATAATTTTGGAATATAAATCTGACTCCAACAGTGCTTCCTATGATGATGATTTAATTATAGGTCCCCCAATGCAATTGAAAGAAGAATATTTGCAAATAAGTAAATCAAGAAAATAAGTTTTTGATCTCCACTTCAAATTGAAATGGAAAGGGACAATGTCGACATATTTGCTTTGAAAGTCATATTGGAGAATCTCTTGTGAGGAGAACTTTCCAAAGAGGGAATATATTTTATTTGATGAAATTTTATGTACTACAGGGATTGCCACTGCTAAGCAATGTGGTCACATGCTATGACTGCTTCGTGATAGAATTTCTACTTAGTGATAGAAATTCCACTTCCAATTGTCATTATAAGTCAAGGATTGCCTGTGCAATAATCGAATCAAGATAAGGTATATGATGATATATAACTGGATATCATTAGATTATTGATGATACATCATCCCAGACTGATGGATGGCCTCTTCAAATGGTACAATCTCAGAAATTTATACAGCACATTCTGTATTTACATTTATATCTTCTCTGAGTCTGATTAGTTTCAGAGAAACTTAACTATGTTTGTAGTAATTAACTATAAATGGCAAGTTGTTTACATATAATTTTAAAACACAAAAAATGGGCATCATTGAAAACATCTGATGCTGAAGAGTAGAACTTATAATGAACTATTTGTAAGAGGTAAGGGGGAAAAAAGCATTCTTACAGTTAACATGCGAGAAAAATTAAGTTACACTAATTAACTGATACCTGGAGGTGGCTCAAAAAAAGCTTCTTGTTCTTCCTCTATTGGCTCAGTATCATTATGTGCTGTTCGCTTGTGCATTGCAAGAGTAGAAATCTGTTTGTATGTTTTTCCACAGTGATTACAGTTGTAAGGTTTAGAATGCGTATGTACCACATGGTGTTTATATAAACTGGAATATTCGGTAAAACGCTTATCACAGCCAGGGACTGTACATACATAAGGCTTCTCCCCTAGGCAAAAAGGGACAAAATTTCTGTTGTTAAATGAGACATTTGTTAAGTGAATTTTGCCATATTTTATGACCTTTCTTGCCAAAGTTGTTAAGTGAATCACTGCACTTCTTAAGTTGGTGACATGGTTGGTTAAATGAATGCATGGTCCTGGGAAACTGTAACCATCATAAACGTGAGTCAGTTGCCAAGCGCCTGAATTATGATCATGCGATCATGTGCTGCAATAGTCATAAGTGTGAAAAATGTAAGTCACTTTTTTCAATGCTATTGAAACTTTGTGAACTCTCACTAAATGAACTGTTATAAGTTGAGGACTACCTGTGCTAGTAATCATGATCATTTTGTGGACCAATGCCCACCGGAAACAGTCACTTCCCATCCCTCACCCTCCATTGCTGATAGCACTTTTATTTGCCTTTTTCAGAGATTTCTCCAGCATCATAAATATTCTGGAAAATCACAAGGAATCATTTTATGTTTACAAATTTATATGCTTATAAAGCATAATAATTGGTAATGTACATATATTATTACAGCATTATTCTTTTAAGTGCATATCACACAAAAATCTGATCTCACTATTTATATGTAGCATCTCAATTTTTTGGAAAATGTATGAATTCTTGAATTCAAAACATGATAAAAGAAATTGAGAATTCAAGTGGAGAATTATTAGCTCATTATTTAGTAAATAATAAGACCCAAAGTATAATTGTTTAGAAGGATACCAGTCACTTCTCTTGAAAGGAAAGAGACTCTAGGTCCATTAATAACAATGCCTTACTGGGAAATGTGCTAATACTGAAAAAAGAAGAAAATATTATTTTTTTTAGCAAATGTTACCATGCACTATGTATCAGCAACAGTTTCTCAAAAAAGAAAGTAGCATGCTGAAGATAATACATAGTATTACATATATTGCAAAAAGAAAAGAAAGGAAAACAAGACATATATAATGTTTTTCAAAAGTCTTTCTTTTCATTAATCATTTGAAAATGATTCCTGGGATTCCAATTCTGCAATTCAAAGTACGTTATTCCTATTTTTATTTTACAATCCTGAAACATAAAAATACATATCATCTTTAAAATCAATGTATTATAATCAACACAAGCCAGAGACTCAAGCCTCCAATTTAGAACTACTTTGTCAGAATGAATGGTTAGATATCAAATGCAAAAATGAATGCCTATATTTTCAGCTGTTTTACGACCTTACCAGCAATGACAGTTTGAGAAATTCTGTTCTACAGTTGCATTCACATTATTTTAAATTATCTCTATTTTCTTTGATTATCCATTTGAGAATATTTCAAGTTCTATTTTGTTTAGAGGTGAATGAATTGTTTTCTATTTCCCCAAAAGGCCTAAAATATACTTCAAATGAAACTGCAAAGTAAAAAAAATCAAGGACTATAAGCAAAATATATCAAATACCATACCTGTATGTATTCTCACATGATTCTTATAGTTAGTTGCACTGGCAAATGCCCTTCCACATCCTGGTTCTGTACAATAATATGGTCTTTCACCTGTATGTGTCCTGATATGAACCTTTCTGATGTTAGATGTTGTAAATGACCTACCACATCCTTCAAAGGGACACTTGAAGGGCCTTTCGCCTAAAAGAAATTGAGATAAACAAATTAGAACTTATATTCTATTTATAGAATATTAATTTATTCATAAACATTTGGCACTAAATATTTTAATAAATAAATCACTCCATCTTCTTCCTTCTTTTTTCACTATTTTGAATAAAATAGATTAGAAATAAATTTCTAATACTGTCTTGTACAAAATTGTGAGCTCTCAAATATAGTGAAGAAACATCACTAAATTCACTTTTTGCTTCATTTGTTTTATATTTATTTTGGGTGAACAAACTGTTCCTATTCTCAGGCGTTAATATTTCATATTTTCATCCTTTTTTTCTTTTACAATTCATGAATCATGACTAAAGTTGGGGGAATTTTTGTAGATTCAATACTACTGTATTACTAGATTAAGTCAAAGATGCAGCTAGAGAAACTTCTATAAACAAATAAGGCAATATTTACACATGTTTTGTGTTGGTCTAGACTGTATTAAAGGTTGAAAATCTACATGTTTATTCTTCTCGTTTCTCTGAATGCTAAAATGCCAATATACACATAGTGGGTAAAAGCTGTTCATGCTGCATATAATAATTCACAAAAACAATAAAAACATCACTAAATGAAAGGCAAAATACAAATGAGACAGGATGGAAGGAAACCCTAGAGGCAAAGATTTTGAATGTTACTATGTACTTTTTGTTATTATGTACTATGTACAGAGTCTTGTTTAACTGCTGCTGGCAAGTTTGCCATTTCAGTTACTCCTTAAATTAAGAGGAAAATTCCATAATCCAGAGCATTAAACTTCTGAATTTGTCCATTCCCAGTCAAATACTGAACTTTGGACACATATAAGTAATATAATTTTTTACACAAAGTTTATGCATCATTAAAATGTTAAATGTGGTTTGTCAGACAGCATGAAAAATTGCTGCTTCAGAAAGAAAGGGCATATTTTGTTCTCTGGATTGTAGCACTGGCTGTGTTTGAACAAATGGATATCAATTATCCATCTGTATATAGAACACTCTAAAACATATGTGCATTAAACTCACCTATGTAATAAAGAAAAAAAGTATATTTTCCCCATTTAACTTAAATACAACTACCATAAATATGTATGTACTGATCAGTACTTAAATCCCTACAACAAATGTTATATTGCTAGCATACCCTTATGCTGCTGTGCGACACTTTCTCAAGTGCTTTTGCTAAGAACTGTCGAGTCTCTGTATACTTTCATGCCACAGAGAGAAGCCTAAGAGGGATGGGTGAAAGCACAATTTTTATAATTCAATGTATTATTGAATATTACCGAAATATGTATTAATCCCCCCACTACTATTATAAAACACCAGATAGGAAAAATCCTTCAAATTACTTCCATGAAAGACAACTATTGGCTTCCTCCTAGAAAAAAACTTGCATTTTTTTTACTTTAAAAAGCCTGCCAATTTTCTGCCAGAAAGATGTATTAAGCATGTTTACTATAATGCTATGTTGCCATAGTTTCCATAATCCTTTCATGATGCTGTATATCATATTGTTACAAGGGAGAAAAGAGCTGAACTGTGCTAAGACACGCCCAACAACAGCTTTTCTTTAAAGGCAGTCTTTGGTTTAAACAGAAGGAATGGAATGTCTGTAAGAATGTTACACAACCTGTTTTGATTCTTCATTTCTTTTTTTGAGGGCAAGTGATAATGATATGGTTATTTTAGAAACTGGACTTTTAACAGGGAAACAAATTTATATAGTTTCACAGATTCCTCTACTGTAATTTCAGTCTATGTATTTTAATGTAAAGATAAATTTATGTGAAGTCTCCCTCCCTTGTGAAGACTTTTAAAGCTGAAAAGCAGATGAGAGAAATAGGATGCTGAACTCAACCTGTGGAGCCAATTTGGTATAGTAGTTAAGGCACCAGGCTAGAAGCCTAGAGACTAGAAGTTCTAGTCCTATCTTAGGCGAGAGAGCTAACTGTGATTGTAGGCCAGCCACTCTTCCTTAGCCAAATCACCTCAGAGGGTGTTGTGGGGAAAATGGGAGGAGAGAAGAATGTTTGTTTACTGCCTTGAGTTATTTATAAAAATAATAAAAGAGAGATTAAAACAAAATATAAAAATAAATAAATTAATAAAAACACATACACTCCAGCCTTGTTCTTCTATGAGGTTTTCAATTTCAATTTAGATCTCAGTATTTCTGTGGGATATATTGTTTGTGCTTACATTAGAAACATACAAGAAAAAATAATTCCTAGATAATATATATTGTATGTAGCTATGGTTAAAAAAACCCACTGTGGGTGTAAACTCTCCGTTTTAATTGCTTTCTTCCTGAGAAATTGCAAATATCAACTGTATATAAGCTGTCTCCACAATTAATGTTGAACCATGTCCAACAGAAGTAAAAATAATGTTTCTAAAGCACAAATTTGTATTACTTCACTTCTTCTGGAAGTAGACAAATGAACTGGGTGGCAATTTTTTTGTCTTTGATAGTAAATCAGCAAATAGACCACCTTTGCCTGATATTCATTCACTGTATGAAATTCATGGATGTGTGGAAACTATGAGTATAGGTAACGAAAGCTTCACAGAGCAGCAGAGACAAATGAAGGAATGGAGTATATCCATAAGAGACAAACAAATGAAATGAAGGAATAAACAAATGTGAAGACCTCCAAAATAGCACAGAGAAAAAAATAATGAACTGGGGTTATAGAACTTTAGATAAAAATCAGGAAAACTGAGGTAATCTGTCAATACTGTTAAAAGAAAATATTGGCAAAATCAGAAAGAGAAATGCTACAGTGTATACTGGACATGTACAGAGAAAAAGAAGGAAGATTAGGAGAGAAAAAGGATCCTCAGAAGAAACTAAGTTGTACAAACTGTCCCTTTTACACATTCGTTAAAAATGTATTTTTTCACTCTCCACTGTTTAATATCTCAAAATATCGAAACAACATTTCAGAATGAAACATCATCAATAAGTTGATGATTTCAAAGCCCATTTGTTATTCGCATCTCAAAGATCAGACTAAATTTAGTGATGTGCTAAGTGAGGCTAAAAAGCAAAGCAGTCAATTAGAAGCTACTTCTGTAGATTGGCAAACTAACCAGGAATTATTCTATTACTGATAAAAGTGTGGAAAAACAAATGTGCAGTTTTTGAATACTTTTAGGCCAGGTTTATATGACATAAACTGCATTTCAAGTTTCAACTTTGTATCAGTTATATATGCTCCTGAAAATCACCAGACAAGTCTGTTGCAAGGTCTTCTATGTGGGCCTATTCATGAAGATTATGCAAACATGATCATTAGTGAAAATACAACAGTTAGTTAACCTAAACTGTCAAACCTAGCCATACATAATCAATATTTAAACCTTCATTTTTTTTCTTTTTGTTTCTAGGTTTAACTGATTTGTGAATGGAAATGGACTTTTCGTCTGGCACTTTCCAACTGCAAATATCTTACCAAAGAAACCAACTGCATGCAAAATTTTAGGTGGCTGGTTTAAAAAAAAAAAGCATATTATTTTAACTACGAAAGAATGTGATTGTTATTGCTGCTATTGAATATTCCTAAACAATTACATTGTCATTATTTTATTCTAGATCTATGGTGCCTTTACATGATTAAACTGCTGAATTTTGTTTGAGTTTAGGAATGTTTATTGGTAGCAACAAAGTTTCTAAGTTATATAGAAAGAAAAACTACTTTTGTTGAACATTTTATATAAAGTGAATAAAGGTGTTACAAAACTCAGATTTTTATTTTAAGTTTCAAAATGTTCAAAGTAATTTACAATTAATCCTTATCTTTATTCAGTTATAAGAATTTCTGAATTAAATGGGACTTATCCTTAAATAGATGCAGTAAAGCAATACATTTGAAGCTTTAGGCTATAGAACAGATTGGTTAAAGGTAGATGAGTTTAAGAAATACTTTATGATATCCAAATATGCCATTATAAAAATTAAAGTTGTATTAAAATGCAAAATACCTGTATGGGTTCTTATATGTTTTTGCAGGTCTCCTGAAGTCTTGAATGACTTTGTGCAGTTTTCTTCTGAACATTTATAGGGCTTCTCTCCAGTATGAGTTCGGACATGACTTTTTAATCCATAACCTTGACAAAGATTGTATGATTTAAAATCTTTTATTCTATCTGTCTTTAATTTTCTATGAAATTCAATGATTTACATGATTCTTTCACACCACTAAAGAAGCAAGCTTGCCTTATTTATAAATCTTTAATTAAAATTTACACTTAAAAAGAATTAACCGCCTACCTGTTGCGAATGCTTTCCCACAACCTGGATGGTCACACTGATATGGCCGATCTCCTGTATGTGATCTTTCATGTACCTGTTGAAAGACAGAAATCATATATTTTGAAATATGACTGTATATACAGAAGGTAAAGAAAGTAAAAGCAAATGTCAACTTGCCCATGCTGGCCAAAATGAATTAGAATGACAATTTGACTGATGTCTTATAAGGATCAAAAAATTGTTCCCATCACATGTGTACATAGCATGTTTAATAG